>JAIPRL010001406.1:71664-84229 GCA_025469235.1 Pemphigus obesinymphae | reverse complement strand
ATAAATAAATCATAATTATAATTATATTTACTTTTATTTTAAAAAGAATGTATTATAATTTCAAATTTACAAAATATATAATAGGTACAATTTTATAATAAATATTTGTTCCTTACTTTTTAATTTTTAAAGCTGCATGCAATTCGGACTGACTCATTTTAAACGCCGCATGCTTTTATATTTTTCTGCCGCATACAATTCGGATGCAGCCGAATATAAATATATTATATTAATTGATGCCCCGTTTTTTTTAATAAAGGCGATGCCGCAAATAATACACCAAAAACATATTCAGTATTAACAAATATGGAAGTAACTCCTTATAATAATTTTATTACTGCTGAGGATAGACATTGTAAAATGAAAAGAAAAGCTTTACATTATAGCAGCGATGAAAATAATATAGACAGTGAAGATGAATGGAAACCTAATTATAATCACAAATTATCGGATTCAGAAGATAATAACAGTGTTATATATGAAAGTATGAGGAAGGAAAGTGAAAATAGATAGCCCGTCCAAATAGACGTAATATGTTTGTCTTCACCGTATACTGTTCAGGAGTTAAAATACACAGATTTTATGGATTTGCGAAGTTTAGCTGGAACAATAATTAAAATCGGTCTGTCGATGAAAATGGTAATAAAGCTAATTGGTTAAAAATTAAAGTCATGAGATATGAAAAATCTAACCCAGCAGCCATACAATACAAATATAACTACTCTGATGAAGTATTTAAAATAATACGAGTAGAGGTAGACCCCAAAAATGTCCAGAAACACTAAAACCATTATACCAAAAACAGATACCAATATCTGAAGCAAAAAAAAAAAGATCCAATGAAGTTGTGGAGTACCGAAGCTATTCCAAAAGAATTTCATCATTGGTACAATAATATTCCCAGCTGTAAAAAAAAAAAATGATGCTAATACTGTAGTAAAAGAAAGTGAAGACGAATCAGAGTTATGAATATATATATATATATATTTTTTTTTAAAGGACTAAATTTTAAATAATTTATTGATTTATTTTATTATTTTTACTATTACACACATTAACATTCTGTGTTAATAATATTTTTATTATAAAACGAATAAAGTCATAAATGTTTTTATTTTTGTTCCATTGATACTAATTTTAAATAATATTTCGTTGATTTGTTTTAGAATAGTAATAATTACTATTTTAATAACAATACTATTTTATACATTAATTATTGACTAAGTGATTTGTTTAAGTCAGTTAGTCAGTTTTTCATGTGGTTAAGAAGTCAGTTGGTCATTTTTTCTTTTCGCTTTTTTTGCTTTTTAAACTATTCCCAACTTTTTATTAGACGTAAAATTGAATTATTCAAGCTTAAAATTGTTTAATTTTTCACGGATTTTTCAAAACAAAAATTATTAAAATCGAATAAGTTTGTGAATTTTCAGAGCATTTTGAATATTCAATTGTAGTTTACCAACAATGTTAATATTTTACTTAAACACTTTTTGCACGACGGTGACGATATGTATTTACGAAATGTGGTTTGCCAAATGAGTAATAATCATCGCACCACCTGTGCGATGATTCATCGGCGTCGGAAACAATGAAACACAATATATATATATTATATAGTCATTTGCAGAGACAATGTGTGTACAATATATACCTAATAATAATAATCAAAATAATATGCGTGTACAGTACAGCACTATATTAATCTATCGTCCACGATTTTTCGTCGTTCCGTGTAGATATTACGAATCGGTTTAGCGTTTGTTTGACGTTCGAAAATAACTATATTATGTACAGATCAGTGCCTGCCCATGGGCCTTTTTTTTTTTTTTTAATTTTGTTTGTTAAATTCAGTAACCGAGTTTCATAAGGTTGACCGCGATAACATGTGCTAAGCAAAAGATATTGTATTATCTATGTATACATAGACGTATAGATAGCCGTTCTAATATTTAAATCAAATTCTAATATTCCGCAAGTTCTAATTTATTGAACTATTAAATGTGTATAAATTATCAAATTAATATCTATATAAGTATAAATCTAAAGTAGCATAAGAGTTAAGCTTGGCGTTAACTAACATAAATAAAGATGAGTTAAACTATAACAATATAGAGAAAGATATTTTGTTGGAATTTTCTAAAAGATCTCCAGAAGGATACAAATGTTAGATTGGACACAATAAATAAAATATATTTTGCCTAATTAATAAGTTTATTTTTCAGTTTTTTATTTAAATATTAACATTATATTTATTACACATTATTTATTTACTATAATTTATTAGTTATTAATTATTATGTTACCTAAGCATTATAAGCATTCTAGTAATTAGTAAATATTTTATTAATGCTAACATTACTTTTTTAAATATAATAAAAAACAAAAATGTTATTTTAATTATGGTATTTATTGCCCCTCCCCCGTTGCTTAAATCCTGGCCACGCCAATGCATGTAGGTACACATATGTGCATACCACACTAGAGCGGTTTTAATGGGGCGCGGCGCATAAATACCATTAATATAAACTTTTTTATGATATAAATAAAGTTGAAATAATTATTTATATAACCCAGAATTTCAGCTATCAACCGTCGCCGTCCGTCTGAAATTTGAAATAAATCCACACATCTTGAAAACGCCTTTTCCCTCCAACCTTTTCTTTTTTTTTTTACTCCTTACCTTCTTTAATTGCCATTTTATTCCCCCAGCCAGTATATATATATACATATGATATAAATATATACAAATAATAAAATAATGGTATATAATAAATTAATAAAGTTATGGATTTTAATCATTAACTATATATGAATGTCACGCGTGTTTATTGTTAACGTGCTTTTTATGAAAACCGCACATAATGGCCGTTAAGTTTGACGTACGTCATTGAAAACAATCTGTTTACATTTAACGCGGTTAACGCGGCAACGCACCAAAACCGCAATGGTGTGGCCACAACAGACTGAACGGACGTTAGAACGGAAGGCTAGAGAACTGAACTGAACGGATACAGTGAGTGCTAGGCAGTGTCGGCGAGAAGGGGTGGGCGAGGTCGGCCCCTGCACTAGACCCCGTGCTTACATGAGCACCGCAAAATTCAGAAAATAGATGATATCTTAAGAAACGTTTAAAAAGTGTACAAAAGACCTTTCAGGAATGGCATTCTGTAGGCCCCGCAGAAAATTATTGATGACCTTTCTTTTTTTTTTTCGAAATTACACTATTATTCCTATAATAAAATTAAAATAATGCAAAAATAATAATTACCTATGTGATAAGTATTTTATTTTTTTTTAATTTCAATATAATTAGGTATAACGCGTATAAAAGATAAACAAAATAGTATAGTTATAAAAATGTGGTGATTTTAAGCATAATTATAGTTTATGTATTTTTATATTTTACATTATATGTATATATATGCAGTCAGTGGCGTAACTTGGGGATAAATTTTGGAGGGGGCAGACTGTAGTAAATCCTTTAAAATATTTTGTATACAAATATATAAACACCCCCACCCCTACCAAATACATATATAAATATATTTACCAATTATTATTACAGCAAATAATTGTTTTTTACGCTAAATATGTAGTGTATAATGTACCTACTCATAATATATAGAAACAGTATGATTTTTTTATAAAATAATTTTTAATTATAATAAAAAAAGACGTTATTTATATATTAGCATGAAAAACGCTGAATATTGTGATAAAAAACTAATATTGTGAAATAAATAAAATAAAACTCAAATCCACAAAAATTTACTTTTTATTGCCAGCAAATAGGTATTTCAGTAACAAAATTACCATCTTCAGTGCAAAACACAAGACTGTCACAAACACAAACAATGTCTGTGTTTTGCACTGAAGATGATAACTTTGTTACTGAAATATACCTACTTGCCGACAATAAAAGTAAATTTTTGTGAATTTGGGTTTTATTTTATTCATATAAATTATATCCACAACAAGTACCTACTCAAATTATAAATATGAATATTGTTAATTAAATATGTTTTATTGAGTTTATAAAGTAAAAAGTTTAATTTATTATTTAAACTCATTAGAGAATTTGTGTTAATAACATATTTCATTTGTATATAATACCTATATTATGTCATAGGATATTCTTATTCATCTTATTATCGAGTAAATAAAAATACAAATTAAACATTTTTTTAAAAAAAGAATAGGTACTTTTGTACTTAAAATTCTCATTTTACATCTTAAAGTCGCGTCTTAATCATAATATTCTCAATTTTTAAAAAATCATTTACCTATTTAAAAATGTAGACGTGGTAAAAACGTTTTGAAATATTGTTATTTCATCAATAAGTCGATGCCTCTAGAACTGATGTGCTGAAGCGTTTATAGTGAATATTTGGTACATATATGTTTCAAATTTCTGGCCTATTATTATTCGTATTTAAATCAATTTTTGGTCATTTTTAGTACCTAGTTTTCCTTTACGCTTAAAAAACTAAAACTTTTCGGTACTGAACTGCTAATTTAACTGGGCTATACCTACCTACTGGGAAAATTACCTCTCTAAAGTAGGTACCGATAGGTAGGTACCTATATATAATATACCTATTATAGGCTATATATTATAATGAATTTTCGATCAGTAAGCTTTACATAAAAACTTTTACTCAAAAAAGTGTATATATATATATATATATATATACGTACATAAAAAAATTACATCAATTTACTATACTATAATTTCTATTGTTACACTCAGAATCTATATATGATTATACACACAATACGCATAATATATTATATACATTGGGCGTAAGAAAAATATATTGTATTATTAGGTACGTTTTTTAATATTATGCATATTAATATAAATATACACATTCAATATATATATATATATATATATATATATATAGGTACCTACATATATTATTATTTATTATATTTTATTGTAAAATGAACGTTGACTATTAATTATTATGGTTAAAAATATAAAAATGTTAACTAAATTTGAGCTCATCACAATAGAGGGAAAAACAATACCTACCTTGAAATAAAAATATATCTGTGGGGCCATTGCCCCCCTCTTAGTATACAACCATGTAGGTATACAGTTAATTTTCAAACATTACTGACCCGGGCTACTATATTGCGATTTAAGTATAGGTAGGGTTTGTAGTGTAGGTATAATACAATACACTCTTTGGTAGGTACCTACTGTATTATATATAGTGCCGCTTTGTTTGGGGTCAATAAACTATTAACAAAAAACGTCGATAAACTATACATACACAACAATGTATAGCTGGTAAGTAGTAACTTTAATTTACAATACACATTTAAAGTTTAAACGTAATAATAGCATGATGTGCTCGTATATACGTAGGTATAGGTAGGTAGGTACATAAATATATATCATATCACCTATAGCTATTAATTAATTTACGTACGTAGAGCATAGTTATCATCTATTTTATTTTATCGAATAGGTATATAGGTAGTTGTTATTGTACCTGCTGTATATAAGGAAATAAACAAAGCAAGTAAAATAAATAACAAAAATTAATATTATAAACAGTTTTGAGGCTAGCATTAGGTTTAAAAATGTAGGTATACCTATATACTGCAGATTACCTACCACACCTGCTTATTTCAGTACCTACCTACCTACCTACCTATAGGTATATAGGTAATATATAGATAATTGAATAGAAAAAAAATATTTATAGGATTGTATAGAAAGTAAATATAATGTGTACCTGTGAAATTTGTTTATGTACAAAAATAAAAATCCTATTGGTATAAATCGTCACCATAATATATATACCTATTGATTATTGAATTAAAAGTACCACGTCATAATGACCCATTTTTTTCCTAATAATAATAGGTAGGTACCTATAGATATAAGGTAATTTTTTATTTTAAAACCTTAATAATTTTTAATTGTTCATAACAATTAATATTAGGTAAATAAGAACTTGAAATTCGCCCAGTATTATTTATACTAGGACAAAATCCGCCCGAAATTTTTTTCTAACTTAATAGATAATATGAATGAAAATGTATTTAAAATACGAATTGCATTGATTATCATTTTTGAATTAAATTGTTTAGTTTTTAATCATTTTTAAAATGTACCTACTAATATATTAGTTACTACACCTATACTACAGTTGGAATAATAAAATAACCAATGCAATTCGTATTTTAAATTATTTTTTATTTTTATAAATGTTTATCAAGTTAAAAAAAAAATTTGGGCGGATTTTGTCCGCCTCGTATTTTCTGTGCGAATTTTGTCCCAGATTCGTACGCAGGTACCCACATTGTACACATACGATTGTATTCACCATTTGAAGTAAGTCCGGGGAATGATAATTTGTAATTGTATTTTTTTAGCAATAACAGTTATGGAACAAGATAGTATGTCAACCAATAGTGAATAGACAATGGTAAAAAAAAAGTGATAGCTCATGGAAGAAAAAAAAGATTGTATTTTTTTCTCGAGCAAAAATCTTGTATTTAAAAAAATACTTTGTAAGGAAAAAGCAATTTGTCATTTTTTCAAAGGTTGCGGCATAATGGTCAAACCATTATCGCTTGTTCCTCTACAACACTAATAAAAATGATCAAAGATGAATTTGAATAGAAATTAAGACTAATATCCCTTCGTCGTGATAACCACAGTCGACGATCAAATGATAACCGGATTACGAAAGGAGACCCTTTGAATTCTGTGCATCACACTTTCACACGTAAGTACTTACTGTTTTTATATTAAATGTTCTTGTTCAGCGTGCAATATAGTTGCTTAATGATATCTTAATCGAATGACACCACTCGATGATTATTTTAACGTACATTCGTGCTCAAATGTGTACGCCCTATTTTTTCCTTATATGTAATCCCACAGCTGTGTGTGTGTGCCAGTGAGAAAATGTATGTGCCACACATCAGCTGGTAACATCTGTCAATAACTAATTTTTATTTGATTTTATTCTGAATCCTTTTGATTAAAACACATTAGGTAATTTCTAGTTTTACCAGTCTAAATTTATATTAATGATAGTATATATTTTTCGTGTTATGTGTAGTAGTGTGATGGCACAAGAAACTCGTAACGATGATGGCATCTACCTAAAACAAGAAACTTCTAGTGTAATACATAATGTTTGCTTTGTTTGTGGAAACTCTGGACATCCTGAACAATATTGGTTACGTGTACGACCACCGTCTAATGGACCCTCGGATGGCACGCCACACTTTCCGTTTTTGGAAATGCATGAACCACCACAAAGTTATAGACAACCGTTAAATGCCAAACAGGATAGTGCAGTATGTACATTTGATTATTTTTATTTACTTGTTTAATACTTCCAAAAATTAATGATAACAATATGATTACTTGACTCGTAATAAAACCATCTAGGTATACTTATTATTAAATCGAATAATAATATTATTAAAGTAGAAAAGCCATTATACATTAATTAGTTTTCAATTTTTAAAAAGTTGAACGTTTCTAATTTAATAAACCTAAAATGTTATTATCTATCTGGAATTGTCTTATCTCAAGTAAAGTTTGGTGATATATTCTTATTTATTAGTATATTATAATGTAAATTGTAGAGTAATAGTATATTATAATTTATAATGACTAATAACATTAGAAATTAAATTTAATATCAAGATCTAAATAGGTATGAATTGAAACAGTTCTTTAATTTTAATGACTGGTTATGTAGGTATATCTAATGAAAATATTTCTAGTTCATTCAACTAGTTAAAAATTACGTAAATAATATTTACTATATATCTAATAGCGATTATTATTATTTATTTTATATAATGAAAACAGCATGAGGTAATATTTTGGTTAATGATTTAAACATATAATACCTACCTATATAAATTAAAGGAGTAAATTATTTTGAAATATATAAATGATAACAATCAACAGTTATATATTTAATTAAATAATAAATTCTAATAAATTCTAGTTTTTGAAAAACAATTTCTATTTCCTAAATTATAACTACTTATTTTCTTGTAATTTTATATATAACAGTAAATCGGTATAAAAATATTAAATTGTTTATATTTTATAATTGTATGAATATTAGTATATGTTTAATATGAGAACATTACCAAAAAAATAAATTAGGTTTACCAGTTTAAATTAATTTTAATTTTTCTATTTTTTTTTTAAATTTCATCAAGATGAACCCAGATTACAAATTTTACATCATTTATACATTACAAAAATATTTAGACAATTGAGTAAACTATACATTATATCATGAACAAAATAAAAACAAAGCTAAATTTATCAAAAAAAAAAGAGAGATCATTTTTGCTGCATTGGATGTATAATTGGAGCGGTATTATGGAAATTAGTAAGCAAGTGAGGAATTTGAAAAAATGGGTTTTGAAATTAATTTGTAATAATAAAGGGAGTTTACTGAACAGACAATTTGAAAGGGATAAAAGATTTGAGTGTATTTGTTAGCGTGGTTTCAAAAACCTAAAGCAAGATTATGAAAAGGATAAGGGTTAGGTATATATTATTCATTATATTAGATTATAAATCTAGCTAAAATGTAAAAAAAGTAGAAACTGTTTTTATTACTTATAAGTTATTATGTACAAAATATTTAGGATACATAATCAGATTAAATTAGTTGTTGTGATTGTGCACATAAAATAATTTTAAGTAAAAACATTATATAATTATATAAAAGGCTAGTAATTGTATGATATATTTTTACCAGTAGGTACATACATTAAGTACATGTTTCTTTTATTATAAAACAACTATGAATTTGGTTAATTTTTTAATACCTATATATAATATACAAGGTATAATATTGATCATTTTTATAATATTACTGATGTACAATAAATTAATAATTATATTTGAATTTATAAATGTATGTATATTCTGCCCAATATAAGATGACTTGTACGCTAATGACTGAATTACGTTTGTAGCAAATCATTTATTGTCTAGAGTTGCTTCAACTACCCCCTCATATTCTGCCAATGCGTCTCCGAACTAGTAAAATTAACTAGTGATTTTTTTGTATAAGCATAATAGCCATAGCACATTGCGGTACAATTCTATATGCATATTATACTTTTAAACTATAAATGTTAGTTAGATTGTCATAAAAATAATATACTGTTCCATATATAGTGTTGTGGCTCATTAGCTATGCCCACCTTGAGGGCAAGTTTTCTTATTTAGGATAGAATATAACTACACTACTGCAAAAAATTTATAAAATTCTTAAATATATTACTTATATGAATTTAATATTTATTTTATGAATGAAAAATTGGTATGTTAAATGCTATTTTTTTTAAAATGTATTTAGTACAAGTAAGTAAATCTCTTATTGCTTAAAAATTCAATAGTATCTATAATAAACAATAGCAATTAACTTTTATACATTATAGGTATCTAGTAGGGCACTAGAAATAGAATAATGAGAATTATTGATTTATAAACACTTGATTTCATTTTAGTTTTTGTACTTTTGAAAAAAATTAATAATAAATTTAATATTTTAGATAATTTCATGTCTTCTTTTCAAATCTTATTGTATTTTAATATTTTTCTAATTATTTTCTAGGTAACTAGTTGTTATTTGTGTTATTCATTATTAATTGGTCAATGGGATCGATATGAAAGAGAAAATGTACCAGCTAGACAACGGGTCTACTGGTTAAAACGCTGTGATAATGGTCCATTTACCGGTGCTGATCTTTCTACTCAAGGAGAATATGCATGCCAATTATTGGGACTTAGTGTTGATTATACTAATAGGTACTTATACAATATACATATTATTAAAAAGTAATAATTATAATTTACTTATATCAAAATGATTTAATTTAATATATTTAGTCATAAAGATACAATCATGTCATCTGCAATGTCTCAAATTACTGGAGAAGACAGTAGAGGTGCTAGAATACCCCTTACATCAATTTCAACATCATCTGATCACATACCACAACAAAATGGTTCAAATATAATAAATACAAGTACACCTCATTCTAATCCAGGTAAATTAAATTATTTCTATTTAGGTTTTTATTTATAAATGTCTATTATTAAATTTAAAAACATTTTACAGGAAGTTATAGTAGTAGTAGTGGTACAGATATTTTAGATCTATCTATGCCAGATAAAAATTCTTCAACTGAAGTATGTTATGTGTGTGGAGAAGAGTTTCGACGAGGTTCTTTATCCCATGTGTCAGCTAAACCACCAGTTGCTATAAACCAACCTGACCAACCATTTTTTCCTAGCCTTATGCTTCACCCTAGACCACCTCGTTCTAGACCTATGGATAGTACAGGACGTGTACAAACATGTTCTGCTTGTCATGCTCACCTATTAAATCAGTGGCAGGTAAGGTACCTTTGTAATACTAATTTTTTAGCTATTTTCATTAAGTTCAACAAAATTAATACATATTGTTTGATATACAAATATAATATACTTATAAATATGTTTTTTCTTGATTTTTTTAATTACTATAAATATATTTTTACTCTTATACATTTTTTTGTCTTACAGGTATATACATCAAAAGGTATTCCACATGGAGAAAGAAACTACATTTTGCGTAAACGTTTAATTCCATCTATAGATACTTCTACATTTATTTGTTTTACTTGTTCATTGGAATACCCTTCATCTTCTATGAGGTAAGTAAAATGATCATACCTAATTAGTAAATTATAAATACTATTAAATAAATAATTTCAATTTAAAATAGTATTCAAATGTGAAATATATAATTTTAAATATATTATTTAATTGTATGTATTTTTATTTAAAGGACATTATATTGTTACCCAAATAATATTCGTGAACCATATTATCCATCATTGACAAAAATAAAAACCCCGCCTGGTGCTCTTCCTATATCATCCCAAGGCACTGTACAAGTATGTACCTGAATTATCAAATACAATATTTCACTGAATTGAATTATTGAATGAAAATTAACTATTTTTTAGGTTTGCGCTGTTTGTTTTAAATCTGTACCTCAAAAACATCAAGTTACTATGTTAATGGATTTACCAGTTATTCCATCTCCTTCTCCATCTCTTCAATCAATTAAATCACCTGATATACGATTTCGGCCTTATGATATAACTAAACCAAATAAATCACAAACGCCTACACCATCTGAAGCACATCGTAGTACTCTTGCAGTGAGTAGTTTATAATTCTCATTGATTTATAAAATTATTAGTACAAATATTAATGATTTTTAGGTAAATGCTGATGTATCTGGTAATGGAGGACCAGTACGTATCATGAGTGGTAACAACTTTCGTTGTTATGTTTGCTATGAAATGCAACATCGATCACAACTAGAATGGTTATGTACAAATGCAGAAGGCATGAATTCACACTCTATGCATTTTCCATGTCTTAAACAATTATCGAGGTAAAATTCTAATCTGTATATATTAGAATATATAGTTTTAAGTTTCTATTCTAAGATTAAAAACCTTATATACTTGTAGTGTCTGTCTGTCTATCCCCTAAAAAATATTTTAAAACAAATAAGATGAATTCAAGTTCTTTTTAAATTATAATTTTTAATTTTAATTCATCAAAAACTTAATATAATAAAAAAAAAATATATTATACAAAACTACAATAATTACATATGGATACTTTTCTATCCTTAGGTTCATTTTTATTTTATTTTATATGTTTAATGATATATGGCCTGAATTGAGGCCTTTTGCATGCTTTTACCAAACTTCTCTATCTATTCTGATCTGCCGCATTATTCATTGCATTGACTCTTTGATATCTGAGATATTTAAGTACTGCTGGTGAAATTTTTTTGATGGGCTTCTGATCAGGACATTTTATATAAGACTTCCATGCATGCCAAATGTGGCCAACCTACTCTATTAATTTTGCATTTAGAAACATTCTGATATTTGGTTTATTGTACAACCTTTCTAAATCAGTGTTATTTTGTCTCATATTCCTCAATTTGATTTCGCACCAGCACATGAATTTTCTGCAAAATATTTTTTTATTAAAGTAACCTAGAACTTGGCAAAATAAGCTCTGTTTGAAGCACTTATTCTTAACTGTATTTAATTATGCATGTTATTTTTTGTATTTATATTGACTCCTAGGTATGGAGTAGGGCACTACTTTAAGAGTGGCCTTGTTCACCACATGTCTAGTCATTATTAGGTATTTAGTTTAATTTTCATTGAAAACAAGGCTCATTCCATGACTAGACTCAATTAGTTCTCTGTGACATTAACTACATGTGACATTGTTTACGATGTCTCCTAATATTATGATGTTATCTGTATATGCAAGTTTGAGCCAGATTAAAATGTATAGGAGACAGTAACCGGACACTTCCCCGTCAGACATTTCCCCGTCCCCGTTTCCCCGTCGGACATTTCCCCGTCCGATACAATTCCCCGTCGGACATTTCTTCGTCCGATACAATTCCCCGTCAGACATTTCCCCGTTTTCGTTTCTTTTTCTTAAAATAAAATAAAATTAAAA
>JAIPRL010001406.1:32349-71564 GCA_025469235.1 Pemphigus obesinymphae | reverse complement strand
TGTGTATTATTCGATGGTTGTTATCGGTCCGGTTGTCGTCTAATATATAGGTACACGTTAATAGTATCTATATAGATAGTTTGTAATTTTTGTTAAAAATGACATGTTTTATATAAAAATGTTGTATGATAAAAGCATAAAATAAAGGTAATGTTCTGCACAGATTTTATTCTCTTTTATGTATTATATAAATTTAGCAATATAATTTTGATTATGTTCGCGTAAAAATAATTATTAGAGTATCCGTTTGAATTAACATAGACGGGTAAGTGTCCGGCGGGGAAATGTCCGACGGCGAATTATATCAGACGGGGAAATGTCCGATGGGGAAACGGGGATGGGGAAATGTTGACGGGGAAGTGTCCTATACTCTAGGAGACATGTATCTTCCTATTATAGTCCATACTTAACCTCAAAGTTAACCTTAGATTTAATATTTGATAATATTTTATATATTAATAGTATGGACAGAATAGTACAAAATAGTCCATGGTAGTACTATAATATAGAATATAGTACAAAGTCTACTAAGCAAAAATTGACTTAACAAATCCAAGATCCTTTAAAGTCTATAACAAGCACTTTTAATGTGTAAATAGAAGTTATATTTTGCATAAAAAAACTACCTTTATTACTAATTGACAATTGTGTTTGTTGTGTATATTTGTTCCATTTTTTTTTTTTTTTATTCCTAACAGATCTTTTGCATGTTTCCACCAAGTTTCTCTATCCATCACGAATCCTTATCATTTCAATTGTCCAATTCTCTTGCGTCTTTAACCATTCTATTCCCCCTTAGTAGCTTTTTGGTTAGGTTCTAAGTCAATACATTTTGAATATGGCTCCAATCACCTCGCCAAGCATAACATGTCCACTCCAATATTGTTTTTCTTTAAGGTACTTTCCAATGTTTGGTTTGTTGTACAGTCTTTCTAAGTCTGGGCTTTTCTTTCTTTTATATTCTCCATTTCAATTTTGTATGGGTCCACATATTTCCTTTTAAATGTTAATAGTTTTTCTTCATCCCCTTGGGTCTCAGGACCGACCAAGTTTCGCATGTGTACACTGCTACTGGGTGCAATTAAAAAGTGTAGAGTTCTTTTATTGTTATCTTGGAACTCAGTATTTTATTTGTGGCAAAGTATTCATGTTTTGCAGTACTTATCCTTGTTTGTATCTTTTTATGCATATTATTCTTATCATTGACATTAACTCCAATGTATTTAAAATTGTTTACTTGCTCAAAATAACATGGTCTTACTTTAAGGTCTACTTTGTTTATGACACATGTGGACAGTTATAAATTGTTCCATTAATAGGAGAACAAGATCTAAATAATAACATAGAATAACATTTAAAAATATTCAGAATTTAAATGACGTTATACCAGCATTTGCTTTCCCCGCCTAACCAACTAGCAATATAAGATATAAAAAGATGATGCAACGGCATAGATAGTAATCTCTTCTATAAATTTGGTAATAATTAAACTTACTCTAATTAATATTAGAATTGACAAAGTTTTAATAATAATACCGAACATACATTTCCTATATTATCAGTTAGTTATACATGGTTATTCCATTGAATTCCATTGATTATGTATAAATATTATATACATAATTAATGGTTATACAGAGAAAGCAAATACAGGTGTAACATTCTCTTAAACCATTTAAACAGTTTAAGAAACTGTTGAGAATAACAGCATTAAGATTGTCATTCAACGGTTGACAAGCAGCAACATTTTTAATTTTGTAAATTAGAAATTTCCTCTGTATTGATTTTTGTGCACCTGGGAAATTTTCCCCTTAAAAATAAAATTATAAAATTTATGTGTAACTAGAATTTTCTGATTATGATAATTAATTTTATTTAGTTAAAAGAAAAATGGTTTAGGTATGCTAATATCAACCACAATGACTAATGATATTAAATTAAACATTTACAAATAATATTTATTCATAAAAGATAAATATAAATAAATATCAGGGTGGTGGCTCATGCCTCTTGGAGGTGGGGGGTCCAACTTTAATTACAAACATTATTATAAGAACACTATTAAAATTTATAAAAAATTATAATAAATAATATTTATATATTATTATTATAAAAACTTCTTAAATTGATACTTACAACAATCTATACCGAAAAACAAAATAATATTGTCGCCACCACCTGCATGAACATGTCATAATATTTACCACTGACCATTTGTTCACTTTTTAACTAATAATAAACCCTGCCCGGCTACCGATGATCGAATAGAAAAACAAGTTTTCACAGTAACTGAACTCTCATGTGTTTAGACAGTGATACATTTTGTGAACGTTTACACCTAAAATATTTGCTTGAATACACGCGAATATAACCTGCATACATATTATTATCATCAAGCATTTGGACGATCATCCACTACCATAAGATTGTACATACACATGCACTTTCGTAAAATGTATAATAGTTGGCTCCACACTAACCGTTCTTGTTTTTGACCGTATTAACTATTAATATACAACGATGAAAATAACTTTTGTATACCTACATTTTAAATAAAATAATTTCCTTTTTCCTTAATTTATATATGGGGTGTGATCGTTCCGCCATCAAAGCTACAAACTGCCACTGATAAATTTACAATATGTCAAATTATGTATACATTAATATAGTTGAATAATTCATTAATCATTATCATCTATTGTAATTTTTCTTCTAATTTTCCAAACAATATCAATAATTAATTATTTTTTTAAAAGTTAAACATTTTAAATAGGTTTTAATTATGCAGAAAAATTATCATATATATATAAGATAAAATTTATTGAAAAATTAATGATTTTATTAGGTACTAGCTGTCCTGGCAATGCTTTGCTATTGCTAGATTTTATTATTTTATTAATTTTTTTTACTTATGTTATTTTTTACATTTTTTGTACATTTTAATTTTAAGGCTTCATTTAATTTTTATAAGTTTTATATTTTTTTTTCCAATTTTTACCTTAAAGCTTTACTGTACACTATGTTGGCAGTGGTATTTGTAGGTGGCAAAAAATCATATTGATTTTCAGGAGATCCTACTCAAGAAAGGGCAACATATAAGGTCCCATGAGAAAAGCAATCTTTTCTTAAGTCGATACCAACCATCGAGAAAGTTTGTCCCTGAGATTTATTTGTTGTAAGGGCAAACGATATCTTTACAGGAAACTGTAACCTTCTAAAAGATATAGGCAAATTTGTCGGTATCATCAAAATCCGTGGAATATGAGCGAGCAGTCCGGCCGTGTGGCTGGTGATGATTGTTGCTACAATCATATTGTCATGTAATCGGTTTATCCTATTATTACCTATATATGCACACTCCTCTCCCACACTTTGGTGCCCTCTCCTTCGCCGTGTTGCCCGCAGCGCTATGTGGGGCCACGGCACGGCGTCGTTTATTTTCCTATTAGTATTTTGTTGAGATTTACATTTTTTAATTCGTAATATCTTTTGAATAGAAAGTCTAATTTAAATAACTCAAAATGTTATCTACAGCTATTAAAACAGTCTTGAATACGAAATGATTTATTTGGATAAGGATTAATACAAAGGTATATGGATAACATAGTCTGATTTTGGTCAGCATTTCTATCAACTTTTAAAATCTAAAAAAGTAGTTATAGTGACATAATTACAATAGTTGGACATATGGTATTGGAAGTTTTTTTTATAGATATTGATATGTTCTTCAATATTGTAGAATATTTTTTTGTTTTATCATCAATATTTTTCGTACCGCATGCGATGAAAGACATTTTATGACTAATTTTTTACACCTTGGGTTATATTATTAAAGTTTTAGTACAGATCCCTAATTTTTTCTAGTAATAAATATAGCCTATGTTACTCAGGGATAATGTAGCATTCTAATGGTGAAAGAATTTTTGAAATAGGTCCAGTAGTTTTTGAGTTTATTCATTACAAACATACAAAAATACAAATCTTTCCACTTTATAATATTAGTGTAGATATTATCGAATTGATTATTTTTATATTGTATTATATTTCAGATCACCGGAAAATTATTGTGTTGAATCGCAAGGTAGAGTTCTAGTCTGTACTAAGTGTGTTCACCATCTATCTACCCAATGGAATTCTATGGAAGCCAACAGGGTACCATTAGAACACAGAAGGTATGATGAATAAATAATTATGTTATAACATATGTTTTAATTTTAAATTATTATAGGTATAACGTTCCTAGTTTGAATGTTAATGGTTATAATACACAACAAATATCTAGTCGAAATGATATTTCGTCCATATATTGTTTTTTATGCAACTATCATTCCGACCTAACTTATGCCAGAGTTTTATACAGCCGTCCACAAGTAATTTTTCTTTACAAATATATATATATATATATATAATTATTTATTTATAATAATAATATATTTTTAGGGTCGAAATGCACCATATTTCCCATATCTTTTAAAACATGAAATTGCACCAAGCGCAGAGCAATTACGTGAAGATGGATCTGCATTAGTGTGTACTTTTTGTTACCATGCTTATGTTGCTCAATGGCGAGATTATGAATCAAGTTCCATACCTATTCCACAGCACGAAAGAAGTTACAACCATAAAGAATATGTGTGTTATGTTTGTACACAACGAATTGGACGTCGGAAAATTCGATCTCTCGCTGTTAATGTAATATACATATAATATAATTATTACAATTATTTTTGAATAATTGGTAGTTAATAATAATTTTGATTTTTAACTTTAGGATTATCCTTTTCTACGTTATCATCGTCAGATTGACCAAACATTATTATTAGAAAATGGAGAGTTTGCAGTTGTTTGTGTTGAATGCTATGAAACTATACATATACAGGCTATTGAATATGAGCGATTTGGTATGCCATTAGATAAACAGAGTCTTCAAAATACTAATATGGTTAAAACTGTAAAACAAGAAGATGGCTATGGCCAGCGAGTACCACAAAATATGACAGTTGATAAATCACAGGTATTAACTCTTGTATAATAATCCAATAGTATAATATGTTTATAAAATCAATAAATTGAAGTCATTGTTGTGTCATAGATTTGGGGTAGATTCCTAAATATCTGTACTCTTATACAGTTTAATTATTTATGAGATATAATTCAATGTGAAATATTCATATTCATAAATTGTATATTTTTATATTTTATTAAAAGTTAATGCCAATGGGCTTTTGCGGAAAATATAGGTATAAGTAGTAAACATACATAAAAATGAAAATTATATTCTTACTAATAATATATTATTATTATGTACACTTATGTATACCTCTAACTAGTAGACTATAATTTATTATTTTTTTGAACAAGATTATAAAAGAAAACCTGACATCTATTGAACATGAATTCTAATTAGTAATTTATTTCAAAAAGTTATCTACCAACATTTTTTTTTTGTTATGGATATATTTTTAATCAATTTGAAATTTCTTATAAAATAAATTTCATTTATTTCATTTGATTGTATAAATAAACTTACGTAATATGTTTTTTTACTGGAACAATTTTTTCAGTTTTCTTAAAAATGCTATTATAAATATACAATATTTCATTTTAATTAACTTAATTAAATTATTTTAACTACTGAACTAGAAAAGCTGAAAATTTACGAGTATATTCCTTTAACGACGCAGACTAAGAAAGGATTTTTAGAATTCTATCTCTAAGGGTAGGAAAGCAGATAACAATATTTACTTATCTTAATTAAAAATGACACATTGAAAAAAATGTGAAAATAAAGCAGGTCAAATCCTTCAAATCAAAAAAATATTTTACAAAACATATGTTCAATATTAAATATGCTTTTCAATATTTGTATATGCTACCATTTAGATAAGTGATATTATTCACTTTTATTTCTTCTTCTTCTCCTTCACCTTCTCACAAATATTTGGGGTCACCCACCCTAGTTCTACACTTCCACTAGTTAAGTCTATCTCTCACATCTTCTTCATATCACTCACCATCACATCCCCCACCTCTTTTCCTGTCTTCCTCTCCCC
The DNA here is from genome assembly GCA_025469235.1 of Pemphigus obesinymphae. NCBI lineage: Eukaryota > Metazoa > Arthropoda > Insecta > Hemiptera > Aphididae > Pemphigus > Pemphigus obesinymphae. Next base: position 65,511 of record JAIPRL010001406.1, on the reverse strand, counting down.
ATCAACATACAATTCCTTTTCTAATCTTACTGTCTCAGTCTCTTTCCTCCTTAATATATGCCTGAGCTGTCTTAATGTATTCTCCCTCATTTTGTTAACTATTGAATCTACTCCTATACTATATCTTATACTCATTCCTTGTTTTATCCTCTCTAGTTACTCCACTCATCCACCTTAACATTCTCATCTCTGGTAGATTCGTTCTCTGTTCTATCTTCCTATCTACTACCCAACATTCTGTTCCATACATTATTGCAGATCTCACCATTGCCTTATAAAATTTATCTTTTAACCTAATAGAGATTCTTTTGTCACACAAAACACATGACGCTTCTCTCCACTTAATCCTCTTTAAAACAAATAAATATGTACAATGGACCCTAAATACTTGAATCTCAAAACCTCTCCTACTACATCCCCACTTAACTTTATTTCTAGTCTTCCCTCATTCCTTCTGTGTTCTCTTTTACCGAAATCATACTCTATATATTCTGTTTTAGTCCTACTAATCCTTAATCTTTTACTTCCTCAGGACTCTCCTATCAGTACTATATCATCTGCAAACAGCATGAACTATGGTACCTCACCCTATATATCCTATATATCCTTTGTTATTTCATCCATTACCAGGAAAAATAGATAGGGATTCAAAGCTGAACCATGATGCACTCTCAATGTGACCCTAAAATCCTCAATTTCTCCACACAAACTCACTCTTGTACTTGCCCCTTTATATATATTTTCAATAATGTTCACATAATATATGTTTGGCAATTCTTTTTCATTAATACCCACTTTAAGATCTTAAGAACCCTATCATAGGTCTTCTCTAGATCAATAAATACCATACACAATTCCCTTTTCCTTTCTCTGTACTTCTCTACAATTTGTCTCTACAAAATATTGGCTCCATTGTTGATCTCCCAGGCATAAACCCAAACTGATTTCTAGTAACAATTATCTAACTTCTTATCTTTTTATCTATTATCCTTTCCCAAATATTCATACTGTGGCTCATCAGTTTTATCTCTCTATAATTCCCACATTCCTGTACATCTCCTTTACCCTTAAATATTGGTACCACACAACTTTTCCTCCATGCGTCTGGAATTTTTTCCTTCAACTAGTATCTTATTAAAGAACCTTTTCACCCATTTTATACCTAAACTTTCTAGTACATTCCATACTTCTAATGGTACTCCATCCTGTCCCACCGCTTTCTTGTTTTTCACTTTTCTCACAGCGCTCCACACTTTTTCTTCTCTTATTAAATCCACCATACCCAAATTCCACTCCACTCTATCAATAGCCTCTCTTGAAAATTCTTCATTTAATAATGAATCTCTCAAAATATTTTTTCTATCTCTTTATCACTTTCTTGTCCTTTGTTAACACCCTCCTAGCCTCATATTTTATACACCAAACATTTCTAAAGTCCCTAGATTGTTTTTCTCTTTCCTTAGCCAGCCTGTATACTTCTTTTCCCCCTTCTTTAGTTCCTAACCTCAATACAACTCATATTTCTCTAATTTAACTTTACTCACTGCACTCTTTGCTGGCTTAGATAAACTTTTGTGCTCTACCTAATTCTCCCTCTCTCTAGTTTTTTGACATTTCTTAAACTGTGTTTTTTCTTTGATATTATCTCCAGCACTTCTGCCCACCACCATGTTTTCTTATTCTCTGGCATACTACCTCTACTCTTGCAAAAGACATCCTTAACACCCTCTTCTACTTTTTCCCATATTTCGATTATATCCCCTTTCATGTTCCACACCACTGTCACAATTATCAATTTTTTAAATATTTTTTCATTTTCACCCATTAGTTTCCATCACCTAATCCTTGGTTCCTTATCTATATTTTTCTTTTTGAACACCCTCTTTTTCCTACACCAAATATCTATAACCATTATTATTAACCTATGTTGTTTTGTCACACTTTTTCCCAGGATTACCTTACAGTCCTTATATTGTTTTAAATTTCCTTTCTTCCACATAAAATAATAAATTTTTGATTTATTCCCTTCTTTCTTATGGGTTATATGATCCTTTTCACTCTTCCTAAAATAAGTGTTCGCAATTGCTAATTCATACGCTGATGCAAAGTAAAATATTTTTTTTCAAACCCATACCCTCCATGCACTCTATCATAATCTATTCTATCACAATCTACATGTCTATTCATATCCCCACCAATTATAATATCCTCAATTCTTTATATTCCTTGCATTATATATTAGATAATTATTTAAATGTTTGTACATTTTTTTCATATTTATTAGATTAATAACAAAGTTCCACGAAAAAATATCAAACAACAACAACAACAACAACAGAATATTGACAATTCAAAACGTTCTATGTCAAATTCTAATCAGAACAACTCCAAAACAGATTCAGGTATGTTAATTATTAATTAGTAATATTTAACACGTTGACTGCCATAAGGGTCATTTTTGACCCTCAGCAGGATTTCTAAGTGGGCCATGTGAGGTCATTCGACCCTCACTGCTATGTTGTCTTTATGGACTTGAGAGGCCATTTAGCCTTGGAGTAACCGTCGAAACGACCGTACTATCAGATTCAATGTTATCTGTAGATCAAAACTCTCAACTTAGCATTTGCATTTACGCATTTTTTATAAGTAATATATTTAATTATAATAAAAATTACTAATTAATATACTTATATAATAATAATATAATAACCTTATATATTTGGTTTCTTACCTAGTAAAAAATATAATAAAATAACATTATATTTTATAATTATATTTATAAATACAATCGCTGGATTATATTCACATTAACAAACTTAGAATGATCTAAAATAAGGTGTGAGAATAAGAATCAATTAAAAAATGTTGAGGCCCATTTGACAAATATACTGAAAAGGGCAGTCAATATATTAATATATTTTTATAATATTTTGTATAATATGGTTAAAATATATATATATTTTGTGGTCGATTAATACTGAATAGATTGCATTATTTAATATTTTATTGTCACGAGCAAAATGTGATTTTATATCTCCTAAAACTTTATAAATATGCACTATAATGTACTTTAAGGATAATAAAGTGTACTATTTAATGAAATTGTATATATTATAATTTAAAATTCTTTGGTAAAAATACATACCAAATAAATAATATAGGTACATATTGAGTAAGTAACAGATTAAATTTAATGCAATTTAAATGTATGTACTTCTTTTGGTTACATCTATAAACAAATAATTTTAATGAAAATTCAGGTTTCAGTAATTGGATAGCATATAACCAAACTGTATCCAATTATTTTATATATGTAATGATAAACCACTGATGTTATCCTATGGAATTTAATTTTTGTATTGATCTTCCAAAAAAATATCAGTTATAAGTAATTTAAATAAGCCTCTTATTGATAGACGATGGCCCATCATGTGTAATAGATATGTGTATGATTATGACAATTTACAGTAAAAATATATCAAAACATTTTTTTAAGTGGATTAAACTTGTAAATATAGTAAAATAAAAATATATTCTGAGCATTGGAATACGGAAATAGAAATGGCTTTACTTGTTTTCTGTATCAAAAACAAATAATATATGGGTATTGTTTTATATAGGTAATGTTTAATAAAAATATTTTTTAAAAAACTGTGAGGTGGAAGGATTTCCCTCGTTAGATAAATTACTTTTTTTGAGTATTGAGTTTGAGAGCAAAGATAAATAATTTCTTTCAGCAAAATGATATTACTGTCCAAAATAAATTTAGACAAATTTATAACATAAATAATATTATATTAATAAAATATGTAGATACTAGAAGAAAAAGTATATATCTTTTATTAATTACTTTTATTATTATCACTATTACAATTACAAAGAACTATTACTGGCAATCGGTAACCATGACAAATTGATTTATTTTTCGATTTATAATGACTTTTTATTATAATCAGTAATTTAGTTCATGTTTAAAAATCAAAGAATGATCTCCCAAAGTATAAACCAGAACAAATTTCCTACTATAAAACTTCCTACCTAAAAAAGTGCTTACAGACATTAAATACTAAAATAAATACATATTATAATTATTATAAAATATGGATCCTCGTATCACTAAGAATCTAATAAATATATAATTTCAAATAATAATATAATTATTTTGTTTTGCACTTATAATGGTGTTTAGAATAATTGAATCATATAGTTTTATAAGCAATAACTTTATAAATTTTTGGGTATGGCATAAACCATATGATAATTTCAATACTATGCACATATAAACTGGTTTATTATATAAATAACTAGTTGAACACTGTCCAGTAATGGCCTTTAACCTTTGAACATATTCTATTATTTAAATTCAAGTTTATCCAGTTTTAGAAAATCCCCTTTTGTATATTAAAGACCACCCATGGTTTTAACTTAATAATATTTTTAGAGGGCTACTACATATCAACTATGTTTTTTTTAAGAAAAAAGGATGATTAAACTTAAATTAAATATAATTTAAATACTAGTTAACCAATTATTTATATATATTTAAGTACTAATTCTGGTTTATTTAAATAAATTATTAAAGTTTAGCAAATAAATAATAGTATTATAAAATATAAAATTACCTTACAGAGCTCAATGAAATCTTTTTTTTAATGATCAAGTAAAATGTTTTAATTCCTTAGTACCTTGTCATAACAAACATAATTATTTTATAAATTAGATATTGCCATAACTGTAAAACAAACTATTTTATCTATCTATTGGCTTATATTTTTATAAACATATACTACGTTTATATAATGTTATTAAAACAATTTAAAAAAACAAAAGTAAGTACTAAATGTTCATATGTAAATACTATGTAATTTTAATGTAAACAACCAATTTAAACAACTTCTTTCAAAATGTTTTAGAAATGATACAATAATAATAATAATACAATACTATCATTCTTTATATTTAAAAATCTATTTATTTTCTCTTACATTGATAACATATCATTGTAATAGTATATTTTCTAATAAGAAGTGAGACATTTGTTAAGGGAAATCAGTTGGGTTTATGTCCTAGAGGTCTAGAATGGAGCCAATATTTTATGTAAAACATATTGTAGAGAAGTACAAACAAAGGAAAGAATGATATTTATTGATCCATAGATGGTTTATGAGTCCCTAGGGAGATTTTGAAGTGAGAATTAATGAAGAAAGGATTACCAATGGTGTATATGAACATAATTTATGACATGTATGAAGGGGTAAGTCTATGTGGAGAAACTGACACTAACAAAGGATATACAGGGTGATATACCATGGTGCATGCTGTTTACAGATAATATAGTGTTGATTGGTGATAGTCTTAAGGAAGTGAACGGTAGACTGAAAAAATGGAGAAAAGCTTTTGAGGGAAAAGGATTAAGGATTAGTAGGGGTAAAACAATATAGAGTATGATTTTAGAGAAAGAGAACATGGAGTGAATAGGGAAAGGCAAGTAAAGAAGTCAAGTGTAGTGGGTAAGGTTGAGAGGTTCAAGTATTTGAGATCTGTCCTACAGAAGAATAGTGGTATAATGAAGAAAATATGAAACATATGATGAAGTGGAGAAAAGCATCAAATATTTTATGTAAGAATCCCAATTTGGTTAAAAGTAAATTTTATAAGACAGTAGTGAGGCTTGCAATGATGTATGGATTAGAAGATTGAAGATAGAATAGAGTATGAGTGTAGCAGAGATGAGAATGTTAAGTTAGATGAATGAAGTCATAAAAGTCCTAGAGAGGACAAAATAAGAAATTAATATATAAGAAGAGACACATATAGTAGACACAATGAGGGAGAATAGATGTGATGTGATATGAATGGACATGTGGGAAAGGATAAATTAGATTATGATAGAGTGCATTGGGACATGGATTTGGAGAAAGGAATGTGGCTGGAGAAAAAGTTTTGTAATTACTTTTTTTTAGAAAGATAAAAGAGCATTATTTAACATAAGAGTGGAAGAAACAAGTCATAAATTTATTATTTTATGTATAGGAGAGGGAGTTTAAAACAATAAGGATTGCAAGGTAAGAATAAGAGTGTAAAAACATAACATAGGTTAATGGTTATGAAAATTAAATGGTTAAAATGAAAAAGTATTAACAAATAAGCTGAATAAAACTGGAGTGTGGGGCTATAAACACAATGTAGTAAAAGATATCAGAGAATGTTAAGAGAGTAGCTAAAGAAGTCATTGATGAAGTAGGGGTTATATGCCAGAGGATATCATGGTGGTGGGCTAAAGAAGTAAAAGAAATAATATCAAAGAAAAAAAAACACAAATTAATGAGGAAATCAGGAAACTAGGGAGAGGGATGATTAGGTAGAATATAACAATTTATGTAAAGCAGCAAAAAATGCAGTGAGTAAAGCTAAATTAGAGAAATATAATAAGTTTTATGAGAGATTAGGAAATATTTTGAAAGATTGAACAATGTGAACATAATTAAAAACATATATGAATGAGCGAGTACAAGAGTGAGGAGTCTGTGTGGAGAAACTGAGGATTTTAGAGTCAGAGTGGGAGTGCACCAGGGTTCAGTTTTGAGTCCTCATTTATTTTCCATTGTAATTGATGAAATAAAAAATGATACACAGGGTGAGGTACCATGGTGCATGCTGTTTGCAGATGATATAGTATTTTATATTTCTATGGTTTATATACTTATGGTGAAAATATGAATAAGTACATTATTTTTATTTTATACCTACTTAATTTTTATTTTTATGCTGTTTAAAAAAAAAAAAAAATTTAATACTTTATCTATATTATATTAAATAATTTATTCCATAAAAGTATGAAATAAATTTATATTTCATTAATAATATTATGTTATTCCAAAGATGTAATTGAATCTAATGATTAGATTATAAAATGAAGTACCATCAATATTAGTTATTAATTGTACAGGTGTCAGTCATCAAGTAGGTACATAGAATTTTGTTTGTAGTTATTCCTTTTTATTAGGTAATTATTAACTTTTTAAATATGTTACCACAATATATATATATACACACACACATATTTTAAGTAATTGATATACATACTACATAATATAATATATATAATATAAATGTCCTATATAAGCTTATAAAGAAAAGAACTATGAAGTATTATATTTTTATGCTTAACTGGTTTCACACTTTCTTAGACATTTTATATAATTATCATACTTATATATTTAAATATATTAGTGAGAGTTTTCATGTATTACATACTAAAATAATATACATAAGCCTTAAATGTTTGCCCCCTAGTGAAAAATAGTTCCTGCGCCACTGCTTCTTGTAATAGTTTTGAACTATTTACTTAGCTAATTACCGGTGGCATGGCGTGGGTATAAGCGGTGCTTACATTGGAACTTTGAAGCAATTTGGTGTTTTTAACTTTATACTCATAACATTATGTAAATTATATAAATAATTTTATATTATATTATATTCTTATATAATTTCTTAATAAACTGTTTCTTTACCAATAAAATTTTGACCAAATTATATTTTAAAAATAGACATAATTTATCATTAAAATCATGGACCATTATTAGATGGACTATTGGACCATAAATATATAATATATAAATATTATACATAGTAAATAATACGTCCATAATAATTAATAATACATCTAAGTAATTGTCACCCATTACGATGCTAGTACTCCTGTAAGATTTTGATTCCCTTTTCAATTACTGCAAACTTAAGTCTATGCTTAGGTTAGGTTAGGTTAGGTTCTTATAGTACCATCCGGATCACATTTTCCATCGGAAGATTGGATGCCCATGACGTGTAACGATTAGAAATCCAGAGCCGGCCTTAGACAAGAGCAACGGGACCCCTGCCCCAAACCTCGCATTTTTGTAGGACGTTTTTGGGCTCGCATCTCCACTGCACCAGTTCCCTCGTGCTTACAAGAACCTCGAAATTTTTTAGAAAATTTACTATATTACGAAAATAATGAAAGACCTTTTCTCCCATTTTCCTTTAAATTTAATTTGCTTAATTTCCTACCACGGACTTTACTCCACCCTAAGGCCCCCTCTATAGAAAATCCCTAGTTCCACTTAAAATCTAAAAGTAATGTTGACAGTATTGACACTTCAAAAGAAAGTGATTGTTTAGTGTGAATATGAAATATATAAATTCACCTTTTTAAGTTGATAAGGGGTATATTTTAATAGCTGTTATCATGGTGTGATACTGTGATGTGAGATTGGGAAGTACTAGCCACTTGGTAGGTTGGTATATTTTTTATTAAGTGCTTACTATCATGACAAAATGCTTACTATATTCTTGACACCATGTCACGCCACTGGTAATTACGAGGAAACGGATTTATGCACAAAAAACTATTAAAATATGCATTTAAAATGACAAATATGCAAAAGAAGTTAAAAATATTCAAAATAAAGTTAGTGTTATTTTAATAAGAATGAAATAAATTATAATATAATAAAAATATATATAAGAATGTTACTGATCTGTTTACCCTTCACGATATTTATAATTATGCATTTTTAATTATTGTGGACACTTTATTTAATTTATTTCAAATAGGTAGGTAGGTATACGATTTTTTATTCTGGTTACGGTTTATTTGAATATTTTGAAAAAATAATCTAAATCAAGTTCTAAAGGTTTCAGATATTTGGATTTTAAAGGTGTTTTAGACTTGGGTTATATAGGTACAAACTATAAACTGAAAATTCAATGCATTGAATGGTCACTTTAGCATTAAAAAATAGGTACTACATTCATTATTAAAAATAATAATATATTGTACAATATATTATAGTATATGATATAAAACAGGGATTGACGAGTTTATTTTATATTATTCTGGAATTTGAACATGTTGGAGTATAAAATTTAAAAAAACGAGCTTAGTATCAATAGATCAATAATACTCGTGAAATTAAATAATATTCATTAGACAACTGTTTTCTTACAAGGTAGGTATGTAATTATAATTTATAAAAGGAATTAGTTTTTTATTTTAACTACCGAGTTTATTCTCGTATATGCTTTATTTTTACTTAGTTTAGACATCTGTGTTGGGGTGCATTTACCACCATTGAGTATTCATCCCCATCCCCTTTCCGCTAACTAGTGTATTTTTTTCTCGTACGTTCGCTCTACTGTATACTTTTATTCTCTCTTCCCTCGATATAGGTACGCGTCCGGCGTCCCTTTTATCGTCAGTTAACACAGTGCCCTCAACTCGACGACACGTGCAGTGTGACGTAATATATTTTACTATAAACAAAAAGATATTCTTCAAATTAGCGATTCTTCATTGTTTTTTATTCATATTTGACTTATAATTTGATTAATTTTATATTCATAAATATAAATATCAACACCAGACAACACACTTCTTCACATATTCACGATGCGTTTCAATCACGATACGACGAGTGGTGATGTCCCTACTGATTGTATTTACGATAATGTACACAATAATGTGCCTATTGTCGGATACGGATCGTCAGAATACATGCCTAAATCTCATAGTATTGTAAATAATATGATGTATTACCAAGGTATTTATCTGAAAACTGATTAAATATATTGAAAATAGTGGAACCATAAATTATTAATAGGTAGTAAAAATAATTAAATTTGAATTATAATAATTGTAAACAATATAGATTCTGATAATCTGATAATATTTTGTCAGAAAGTCAATCTCGTGTTCTCATTTAATATTTACATATTTGAAAGGGGTGATGGTTAAGCCTATTATATGGTAAAGAACCAAACATAAATAACCATATCGCTTCGCTCCATTAAATGTGATAATCATTCGTCGCTCTTTACAAATAATAACCAAACCATTTCATCAATATATCAAGGACTCATAGTCGATCGGCCAATTTTTTATAGGATTATAATTTAAATACGAATAAAATAAAAACCTGCATAGGTGAAGTTTTTTTGGCAGACTCTACTCGAAAATTGTATCAACAACAAAAATTTATCAACTCGTTCTAAAAGTATGACGTTTTAGTTATTTCTGAAAGTTTTCAGATATTTTCACGTTCAAATAAAGCGCCTTCGTAAAATGTTTCTATTTTGAAAAGTCCAGCCCGGCTCGAGCTAAATCTTAATAAAAATAAATAGATGATGCCAGTTTTTATCCGCTGCTATCAGCAATTTCCAAACTTTTTGAGTAAAATATATGAGAAAAATTATTCGGTAAAAGTCGAATTTAAGTTGTTTGACTGAAAATAGTTTTTCGCTATTTTCTTGGTCAATATTGAATTAAACTTGACATTTTTGTGAAAAAGTTCGAAATTAAATTTTACATAGAAATTGATACTTACTAAACATACTATATTTGATAGATTTTATGGATAAATATCGTAATTTATGATTTTTGTTTTTAAATTATCTAATATTTTAGTTACCTTTTTTTTGTCCGTTTTTTAATTTTCTAAATGATTGATCTATGTTTTCAAATTTAAAATAATAACTACACTATCCTGTAGTTCGAGAACAATGTTTCTGGATGATACAATATTAAATTTGTGATATATATAGAAACCACTAATTATCACTTAATAATAAATAAAATGAGAATAATAATAAAATAAACATAATGAGATGATAATTCTATATTTTTTGCCATCCATGCTTCATAATAAATAAATAAATAAATAAATAAATAATAGTATATTATCACAACACATAATTTATTAACAAAATATAATTTTATTACAAATTTAATGCAAGTGCCACTAACTGTTTACATAAAAAAATGCTGGAAAAAAAGTTCTACCCATTTACGGTCATTTTGAATATAAAGTGGGTTAGTGTGGGAATTTTTAGAAACAAACTTACAATACGTACCTATGGCATATCCATGAAATATTTTTATGACCAATTGTGTAGCATGTGTAGTGTGTGGTTCAATTACACTCATACCTACACAGTAAAGATGGTAAGTTTGAAATGTGACTTGTCACACATGTTGGGAGTTAGGAAACAATATTGTTTATTAATAACTATGGTTGTTTCCATAGTATATGATTTAAATTCTAAGTACCTAGTTAAAATATAATTCATCAAAATGGATCATGTTTTAAAGAGGCAAGAGACAGAGGCAGTAAGATTAGTAAAATAAATTTCTGTTGAAAGAAAAGACCGAAAAATAAGTGGATATAGAATGTTATAGAAAGTGATGTGAGAGATCGAGTAGAAGTGAAGAACTAAGGTGACTGACCCTAAATAGTTGAAAGAGAAGAAGAATAGTAGGATTGAAATGTTTTTAAAATTTGAAATTTACATGTGTTAATTTTGTTAAAATATTAATTTATCGTTCCATACACTGCAGTTCTACTATACTAAGTGCTATATAAAATGTCCCATCAACTTTCTGTAAAACACCAAAAGGTCACAGTTTTCCAAACTTAATGCATTTTTGACTTTCATCAAAAAAAATATAATGACATTTTACTTCCCCAAAGGATTGAAAGTCCCAGAATCAAAATTTATTATTTTAAAGTTAACATTCCATGGATCAAATTTTTAATTTATCAAACAGATAATACCTCTATATAAATTATATAAAATATTCGTAGTTCGTGGTACTGATATTTTAAGAGATGTAGTGCTTGACCATCTTTCTTTGTCTAACATACTCGTAAAATAAGGTTTTTATTTCAAATTTCATGAATAATTGATTGATTATTGGATTCAATATTAACTATAATATATAAATAATACAAAAACAACAGAGTCTTTGAACTTTCAGCCAAGGACAACTACTTATCATTTTTATTAGTTAGCATTTTGTTGATGAACAATATTAATATTCAAGAATTCTAGTCAACAAATTAAAAATGTAATATGATACTCAGTTGACAAATTGAGATAATCACAATATGTACTTTAAAAATTAGTTGATGAATAAAAAAAGTCAAACAATTATACACCCCTATCCCACTATTATTTAAAGTCCTAAGCTTGTCTCTGATTTCAGCACACAACTTATGAATAAATCTTAAAGAACAAATTAATAATTTGTAATTGTATAATTTAATATTTATAATATATATATAAGAGTTTATATTGAATAATACAAGATATATTGTACATTTAATAATATATGAGGAATAATTATTTTTAGGTTTAATAAAACCACAGCCAACAAGTTCCGGTTCAAAGCGTACTTTAATGCCAAATCTTATTGGTCAAGCTCCGCCACCACCATCTCCAGGTGGCCGATCATTTGCTGCTGCTCTTAGAAATTTAGCTAAACAAGCTGGCCCTCCTTCTACTCATTCTAATGGTAAGATATTAAATACTAAAATAAATTTTAGAAACATGAAATTAATTTCAAACTTATAAATAGAAAAAGAAGGAATTGAATCTCAAGATAGACACCAACAAGAATCTTTAAAAGGTCGAATCACACTTCCAGCCTGTAATAAACCAGATAATGTAAGTAGTTTTGTTTTTTATAGGAAAAAATTTAATTGAGTTACTCAATAACAAGTTATCTTTTAGATTCTTAGAGTAGCGAGGAATGTACTGGTCTTATAATGCTTTGTATTAAGTTTTTTATGAATGTACTCGTATACACTTTTTCAGTAAAAGGAATTGAGTAAGAGAATTTAAAAGTAAATGGCTTTTTAAAATCAATTTTATTCGAGGACATTTTTTTTTTCTAACAGTAGTTTTGTTATGCATAAAGAAAAACTACAAAAAATTACTAAAAAAAAAAAAAATTGTAAATTTAAAAATAATTGTGATGAAAATTCAAATTTTTTTTTTTGCTAGAAATTTGACTAAAAAGCTTTTTTTTTAAATTATTTAAAATTATTTGTGAATTGTACAGTAAATACCAGCTTTCAAAAACCCTATTTTAATTTTTTTGTTATTAATCTAAAAATAATTTCAAAGATACACTGTACATTAGACATTTTAGACTGGAGGATTATTTATTTTAATATTATATTAATAAACTTATGTATAGAGTATAACTCAGTAATCCGGCCATTTTTGTTGAAACATACTGCCGGATTATTGAAAAATACATGCACTATACATATAATATGTTTATGTATGCTTAGACCTAATAAAAATAATAATCTAGACTTAATGATAATCTATGGTTGTGTATACCTGTATGCTGGTTTATTTTATCCAGTATCAAAAATAATAAATAGATTTTACGCCGTACCATATATAGTATATAACCTTTTATAATATATACCTACATAATATATATATATTTTTCTTTACTTTTTTGAACATTTAAAAAATGTGTTGATTTTTCATGTTTTTAATGTTATTTCTAATATATATAATATGTCAAAGACAATAATACAACATTGAATTTAAGATGTTTAAAAAATATTAAAAGTTAATATACTTTTTTTTTATAAATGTATAACCTTTGAAAAAATATTATATTCTAATATTAGAGAAGTTTACTTATTACTATATTTATAGATTTGTAAAGGGAGGGGTGCAACATTCTACAGTTGATCCCATAATTTATAGTAGTGTAACCAACCCACTTGTTTTGATTAAAAATATTAATCAACTATTATTTATAAATTAATATATTTTTCAACTATTTGTTTAATCGAATATTTTTTTTTAAAGGAATCAAAACCAGCCGGTTTGAATACTGAGCCTCGTAGTGGATTTCAACCTTATAAACCTGATGAACAAAGAACTATGATGCCTACATCAGCATCTGCCCCTTCTCATTTTACAGTTGATCCCACCACATATTCACCTTACCATCCTGCAAATCTTTATTCTCCACATTTTCAACATGCATTTAGGTAAGTTATTATTTATAATTGTATATGTTATATCATACACATAGATCAATCCATAGTCTATAATGTAGTATATTTGAATGGTACTTGTACAAATGAAAATAAGTAAACAAAAAACACACTACTTTTATCAACTAGCTTATGAAATTTTTGTTTTTTTTTTTTACGAGTTTTGTGAAAAAATGAATTTTTTTGTAAATGATGGCAGATTACTAAAATTTATAATAATTTGCATTACAAAAAATAATCATGAAAATTGCCTTATATTCCATTTTGTCCATTTAATCTAGTTATGTAATATAATAACTCACTCCTCTTCTAATTTCCACCATAATTCTTTTTTAGTCCGTCTCATGTAAATAGCAAATAGCGACCCCTCTTTTGTCTATAATAAAATGTTATTTCTTTTTATGTTCAAACCATTATTAATTGCATGTTCTTATTTTGTACATATTATTAAACTTGTTTATTTTTTTTTTTCTGGGCTTGTCCTGTTTCTATTAATAAAAATATATATATATTCTGTAATATAATTCTTGAAAATTATACTATACTTGTAAATTTACTTTTTGTGTATAATTTTAGAATTGAAGAACAAATGTATCTCGAAAGATGTGGACTGCCTTTATTTCCTCCTTCTCCATATCATCCTCATAGTAGCCCTCATCCTTCAGCTCTTTATGGACTTCATCATTTGCAGTCGCCATTAGTCATGTCACCAAATATAGTAGATAGAATGAAAATGGAAGAAGACAGGCTACAGAGAGATAGAGATATGCAAGAGAGAGAAAGAAGAGATAAAGCAAAGCAACAACAGCGTGTTAAAAATGTACAAACTTCAGCAGCTGACCTTTCAGGTATAAATTAATTTTGGTTAAAAATTATATTGCATGATAAACTATACACATTTATGGTTTGTTCCAGCTAGGAAGGCGTCATTAATGTATGTAATAAGTAATAAAACTAAACCTCGATTTGTTCGTTCTTTCGAGGATATCGAATCGCCAAATTCATTGAAAATAACAAAGCAACAGTTACCAAAATTAAACTACCAATGTAATCGTGATATACTCAGTCATAATAGCATCTCAAATACTACAACTACTAATACACCATTTGTCGATGTCTCTAATTATACTCAAGAAATCCTTGTTTCTGATAATAATGCTTCTAATAATAATCTTCAAGCAACAGCAATGGATCTGACAAAATCTATTTAATTTGTTCCTAATGTATCAGCAGTTACTCTTGTGAAGCAACAGAAGGTATTGCATAACTTTTTATAATATATATATAAATATAATATTAACAATATTTTATTGTTGTTTTTTATATAAATATCAGTCTTAAGAAAGTTTGATAAATAAATTATAAATGATAATGATAAATTGGATGACTACAAACCTTTAAATTTGCTAATCAAAAAAATCACTTACAAATTAATGATTTCACCAGCAGATTTACTGTTCAAGTCTTGTTTTGTATAAACTACATTAGCAAATTATAATGGTATAAACATATCAACCTATAGATATACTAAACTGTTTATATTTTCTACATAAAATATTAAAAATTTTAATTAAATACATTTCAGGTTTCAAAGTAGGTATCAAAAATTATGCCATAAAATTATTAAATCATCTTTTGAAATATATTCCACAATCAACCTTAATGTCATTCGTCATTACTGTCATTTTCTAATCAACCTCTAAAATTTTCAACTGAAGACTGGAAATTAGAACAACTACACAAGAGTGTTGGAAAACTAGATATTATTTGGAATGAAGTAATTGACAAACCTAAACATCATAATACAATAATACCTCTGTATGACATTTTCAATTTATTCCTCAATCTCTTCTCCACCTAAGATAATACATCCTAATGGTTAGACTTTAATCACTTGATGGAATTATATTTTAACTAAATTAATGGTATGCAATGTATATTATATATTAATTTTATTATATATTATATTTCTTCTTTTTAAACAAGTTTTTAATAGTTAAATTGAATATTGATTTTGAAATATTTGGCCATTTTTTTCATATATTTGGATACTAAACCAAATATCCTAGATTTAATTTATAGACTATTACTATTAAAAATATATAATTATAATTATATTTAAGTTCAAAAATTTAATTTTTATTGATGTGTCCATAGTAGGAATTATAGGGTTAGGTTAGGTTCAAAAAATCATTTGGTGCCTTTTATGATGGCTGAAAAAAATATATTATTTTATTATTTGGTGTATATCTGGCCTTAGATTGCAATTTTTGTTATATATATATATATATAATCTATTAACTTATTTGTGCTGTGATGTCTTCATTAAAAAAATTAAATGGTATACTACAAAGTACCCTCACCCTTAGCACCTATGTCCTAATCCTTATAATTTATATTGTATAATAAAAAAAATTGTAGTAGATACTCAATTTTTTAATAACAAAATTAACAATATTATGCATTTTTATTGAATACTTCAGATTGTGATGTTGGAAATGAAGTTGCACATTCAGTCTTTTAAATTAACAAAGAAAATTAAGAAGAATATTAAGAGCTAAATTATAAAACATTGAATATCAAGAAAATTCCTACCAAACAAGGACAATTTCACAATTTAACTATTGGTATATACTGTTCTAGTAACTATTTCAATAATACTACAGAATCCACTGAATATTGAATTGCTCAATAAGAACATTTTTTTTAATGTATTTGGCATTTGCAAAAATCGAATGACATACATCACCCTTATTAATTAAGTTTTGTTTTACCATTTATTTATTATTATTTTTTTTTTTTTTTTAGTAAATAATTTTCTAGATACTAATTATATATTACATAGTATCTATCAAATGTACTACTTATTTATGAATTTAAGTAATATTATATATAACTAAACCAAGTATATTTATATTATATATATAGGTATATATATATATAATTTTATATTACTGTGTTATGATTTTACTAGGTACAATAATATTATATAACATTCAAGTTACAAAGTACCATGTAACAATAATAATTATTTTATGTCATTTTTTTCTATACATGCATTATAAGATCATCAAGTGAGATCTAAGATATTGTTATGTGATATACTAACTTAAGATATTATTTTCTTAAATAATTGATGATTGATTGCTATTTAAGAATTGTTACTCATTGATAAAGAGTTACAATACTTAAACTGCTAGCATCTCGACCCCTTTTTTTATTTTATTATTTTTTTTTTATTATTATTATTATACATTATATGTAATATCTGACACAATATTGGAATCGACCAATTATGTCCTGTGATCTTTAAGTCTGGTATACTAATCCTTTAGTTTTTCCCAATTAATAATAAATAGTTCAATATTTTTAATTTAAATTATATTCTTCTAATAAATAGTTCCTACCAATCCAAATTTAAGCTATGTTTTTATGATAATGCTTAAAGTGTCCTGTTTCAGTATTATATTTTTTTTCTACCATAACTTATTCATGAACAAATTTTATTTTTTAAATGAATTTTGTTACCTTTACAACTGTGTAAATCATGTTCATTGATTTTCATACTATGACTGAACGCCAAGGCACATAATAATGTAATATATACATATATAATAATATCCGCACTCACTCCTACTAGAAATAATATTGATGATTTTAGTTAATATAACAAATGGTTTATATATATATTGATTTTTTTTTTTTTTATTGCTTAAAAATTATTTTGTAAATAAATTATTGATTAAAAAAAAAAAAAAAAAATTGAAAACTAAAGTTGTATTTTTATTTATTACAAATTTATTCCGTTTTGGATTTTTGCGGTGTAGTTGGAAGATACATGAGACACCAAAATGCTATCCAAACAGGTAACAATAACAACACACCAACTGAAAATGCCCAATTACCATAAACCATGTTGTCGACAGTTGATAATGCCATCCATTGACCAGATGCCTCAACTACTTTTGTCAAATAATCTGTAATAGGTAATTCGGGATATGTGATATAGGTAATACATGCGGTGACCCACAGAAGTGAACATATGGGATGTACGAGTAACCAAAGAAATTTTACAATAATTCTGAAACAGAAATAATTTAATAGTCAACATTAAATCATTTGATTTTAAATTTTTTATAGTATACATACCTATTTTGGCTAGATGTAGTACAAACTGCTGGTAGAACATAGATAAGGGCTGTTAAATAACCTAGAGAAAAATTATGCATTGAAACACATAACAATCCAATTCCAAGTTCTAATAAACAAATCACATGTAACAACACCCAATTTGAAGCTTTGAAAGAATTTAAACCTCTATAAACAGTAACATCAAATTATATTCATAAGTATAAATGCAATTAAAATTTTAACTAACTTTTTCATTATCATTGGCAAAAAACAAATAATCATTACAGATATCGAACCATAACCTAGTAATAATGCACGATGTGTTGATATATGATTCCAAAAATATGTGAAGTATGCTGGTGCAAAATTAGGTAATAAAATAAAACCTGTGACATGAGAACCTAAAACAATTACACTGACAACTCCAACATTTAAGTTCTCAGAAGTCTATAAATGATAAAAAAAAATTTTACTGTAATTAATTAATAAATATTTAGATATATATATGTGTAGTTTTAGTAAGTACAGTAGCTTGTGGTGATGATGAATCGTCCAATTTATGTTCAGAAGAATGTTGAATCCATGTTGAAAAAGCTTTCAAAAACAAAGCACCAACAAGCAATACCAAACAAGGCATGTATAAACCTAAAATTAAAAAATTACATATCTATTTAATTTATTCTAAAGCCTAATTTTCATGGAGCATGGTACACTATCATGTGTTATGGGATTAGATGATGCAAGTAGGCACCTGGCCGCACTCGTTAACCCATTGCGACATATGCGCCAAGCTTGCTTGGATAATGCCACAGATATATAAACTAACTTAGTAAATATATATATCTGTGGATGGTACACAGATGCTCCATGATATGACTTATAATTTATTATTCTTACCAATAGAAACATATCTATCTGTAGATGGTAACAAATAAAAAAAAAATGACTGATGAAATCGTTCGAGTAGATTGTTCAAGCTACGGAACATCCCTTCAATAACCCTTTAAATTAAGTTATTTATTATGACTAAATACATAAATTAAAATATATACGTCTTATATATATTATCATACCTTCCAACTTGAAGTACGCTTACATAAATACCACGTCCTTTTTTTTCATGTCCTTCTAAAGTGATTGCTTCAATACCAAATCTAGAAAAGTATCAAATAATTAATTTAGTTAATAACTAGCATATAATTTATAAAACATAAATATTCAATGAATTTCACCTGTGAAAAAGCCCATGGTTACCATCAGGAACTCCAGTAGCCTGTGTCATTACCATTGATAACATAGTACTCAAATTTGTATAGTAAGTATTGACTTTATTACGACCAATAGCCTATTAAAAATAATTATTTAGAATCCATAACAAATCAACAATAGTATTCATTGTTTAAAGTGTAAGAACTAAATGCATACTCCTCCATCAACATTGTTAAATGTATGCCTAACAGATTCTTTGTTACATAATCGATGTGCTAAGTTCACCAAGTCTAAATTAGGCAACTGACCATTTAAGCCCGACAACTTAATGTCAATATGATCAATTTTCTCAGAGTGGATTTCCAAATTAATAGCAGCTTGAATAGCACCTGCACGACCACTTAACTTTCCAGAATCTAATACACCTATTTTTAAATCATATTTATTAATATTATGTACCAAATGTGTTAATTAAAACAATATAATTACCTGGTGAGCCACAACAAGTACCATGATATGCCTCTAACCAGGCTTGCATACCTAGTTGTTCGTGTTCGGTTATCAAAAATATAATATCCTTTGCCCAGTACATTTGTTCTATTCAAAATTAAAATAAAGAATTATTAAATTTAAATTATATTTTATTTTGATTAGACAAGTAAATTTATAAAAACTCAAAATATGATTATCTAACATAAAAATATACACACGGCGAAAAAAATGAGCAATTTGAAACATAACAGCGAGTCCAGGTAGAGTACTTGGGAAAACACTTGATGGTGCTCTATATGGTATGCTCAAAACTATTGATTCTATACTGGAACTTCTTGGTGCACGAAGAATACCATAAACATTACGTCCAGTGTATTTCTAATAAACACAAAATACAATTTTATTATAATTACCTATTGTAATACATTAATAAATACTGTAAAAGTAAGTGAAGGTTGCCATATGGCATATACTATTTCGAAACAGATCGGAGTGGAACAAATTTTGTATGCACACTAGACAAAATGGAAACGTATCTTATATAATTAATAATGTAATAAGAGTATAAACCATTGTTACTGTAATTTTTAAAAATTATGAAGTTAATCTTTTTTTCTATTATTATGTTTTTTACTCATTTTTCTTTAATACGAGCATAAATAATAACATTTAAATTTAATAAGGGAACTAAAACTATATTAAATTAAACTTTAAATACTGTGAGAAAATCAATAATAATCAATATTATATAGATACCTAATTATTAATCTTTAAGTAACTGTTTCATTTGAGGACAAAATTGATTAATCGATAATTAAAATAATACATCGGAACTCTTACTTTTAAATCACAAACTTTTTATTAACACAAACTTATTATATAAATTAAATTACTTTTAAAAGACGTAGTTTCAATTTGGTATTTCTTTTATTATATTTCTTTTTTATAATAATTAATTAGATAAATGAATATTTTATGCATTTATATGTAGATTACCTATGTATTAAATCACATTTATTTAAAAGTGAATTTAAATTACTTATTTAAAGAAAAGTAATAAAAAGACCAATTAATACTAAATATAAATAATATTGAAAAATTATGTAAGTAAAGTAAGCATATTGTTTGTTTTGTTTATGAAAAAACATGGAGTACAAAATTATAACGACCAAAAGTTTGTCCACAAGGTACATATATTTTATGTGCTAATGCGCTTGCGCAAGCATTCGGAATCCATCGAAATATTGTTGTCATTCTATCCAATTTGTTTCTATTGCAATCTGACGTGACGTTTCCAATCCAATCCTATTAAGAGTGCAGGAGCTCATTTAAAACTAAATATTAATTGATTTATTTGTTTCTGTTTCAACGTAGTGTGTGGCAACATTTACTTTGCAACAAAAATTATATTTATTTTTTAATTAAACATTCAGTGTGGTTTTATAAATTACAATATTTCAATACATTAATTTGATTGAAATGAATACCTATGTAGGTATTATAATTATATATGCAATAAGAATTTTACCTTAGACTATAATACTTATCTAAAAAATTTTTTGGTGTATAACTATGTGATTCACTTACTTTGCACCATAGTTAAAAATGCCTTTAATTACTATGCTAAATGAACTTTGACACAATTTACTATTGACAATATTTAACATAGATATATAAATAAATATATATTTTTGTCTAGATACCTACTAATTTACATGCAATTTATACATATTACAATATATTTATACTATGGCAAAGTCTTATGCAAAAGTAACTAATTAGTACCTAATAATAAAACTAAATATTTTATTATATTAATTTCTAAATAAACATTTTTTTAACTTGGCATTGAAAATCAATGACAAAAATTATACAGAACAAGTTAACTAAATCTTTTGGTGCAGTTACAATAAAAAGGATAATTTTAAACCATTTTGACTATTTACTTTAATAAACATATTATAATCATGTAAAAAACGATTAAAATAATAACAGTAAATATAAAAATATTTTTTGGTGCAAAGTAAATACCAGGTTTATAGTAGGTAATTGAAATTTTAACTGTAAAACATTAAAATTGCTTTCAAAATGAAAATAATTAAAATTTTTTTTAAATTTCAAATATCAGTAAAAACACCTAATGCTGTGGATTTGATTCTATCTATCGCCTTACCGTATTTTTTTTTAGAGGATAATTTAATGTGAAATTATGAGAATAGGTTTCCAGTCTTAAGTTTTTAAACTTTGAGATTAGGTATGAATGAGGTGTTTCAGTTTCATAATATTGTGCTTCTGCTTTAAGTTCTCTATAATGGTCTCTAAAATATGATCCAGTGTTGTCATTCAATTGGCCTTTAACCAATCCAGGGAGTAGAGCATTTTCAGAAAAATATGTTTCTAAAAACAATAAACAAATTAAATTTTCTAATATATATTATTATATTATATTATGTAATTAAAAATGTAATAAGTATTTTTTACAAACTGTAGACTTACGCGAGCTAAAACTGTCATGTGCCAACATACAAAACAGCATTATAGATGCAATATACATTACTACACAAAAACGATTATGATGACGAACAAATATGCTAGTTAAAGCACCATGACCGACCGAGGGATCAGTTAATAGACCCATTTTAGTGAAAGCTCTTGTAAGTTGATTCCTAATCTATAACAAAAATGTATTATTCAACGAATAATCTCCAATAATGACATTATAAACTAGTTTTATATGGAAATATTGAATTCAAACGATTTTTATATTACAAAATAATAAATGGGGTAGATACCTATTTTTTATTTAGATTTCTAAATTCAATGGGTAGTTTACTTCAAAAATTCCCATTTGAGAATATATAATTAGCGTATAACTAAGACCAGAATTGTACAATCCTTAATTTTGATTTAAATTTTTAAAACAGGCAATGACGAATGAATACATAATATTACGAGATAAGACTATTTGGACTGCACCGCTAATATGTCCACCAGTCTGTGCTGCACGTCAATCCGTACCTCTAATCTTCACACAGATTATTATTTATAATAATCAATATTATATATTATATCCGTGAATCTTCATGTTTATGAGCATATCCTATTATATAATATCTATATATAATAAACTACTACAAAATAAAATGAAGACTAGAATAAGGAGGGCAATCTCCGTTAAAGAAAAACTTCCGAAAAGAGTCTCATGAATTGCCACGGGCTGCGCTGCGGGCGCACTGGTTGCTACTAACCACAGAATCATAGAATATAGAATAGATGAAATTATTAAATAATAAATTTCAATTATTCTGTTTATTAACACGCGTTCTGTAGTAGTTAATAACGTTTTTTGAGCTTTATTAAAAATAAGCAATATTTTTAATTCTAACCTAATTATATTTTTGTAGGTTGTAAAATTATAAGTGCACATATTATATGCATA
Source organism: Pemphigus obesinymphae (assembly GCA_025469235.1). Lineage (NCBI taxonomy): Eukaryota > Metazoa > Arthropoda > Insecta > Hemiptera > Aphididae > Pemphigus > Pemphigus obesinymphae. Next base: position 42,396 of record JAIPRL010001406.1, on the reverse strand, counting down.
TCGATTTATGCGTAATTTTACGACTTCCAAAAAATATAATAAGTTAATTAAAAATGTTGTTTTTTTAAAAAAAACTCAAAAAACATCATTAACTCCTATAATACTACGCGGGTATCCTTATTCTAACGAGACGTTGGCGGCAGCCAATCCGAAACATTTTTATTACCAATTTTTTTTCATAATACTTAGGACCACGTTTATATAGCTGGCTGTGCAGCTTGGGAAATTTTCGCCCCGAAAAATAAAATAAAAACTTCACACGTACCTACTACCTATGTACACGGTATTAAAATGGAAAAAACTAAGTTATAGATAGTATACCTATTATATATTTTGGTTTTTTTTTCCGTATACCATAAAACTACCTACCTACCTGTTTATCAGTAAATAATTACCTACCACCATAATTTTCAGTTCGAATCGAATATATTATACGTACATAATATAATATGTTATTCGGTATTTTTAATAAAAAAAATCGATATAATTACCTATACCTATTTAAAATTCTAGGATGATAAAAATAAGTACATTAATTTAGGACGATAGTAGGTACCTACGTCGTAAAAATATGTGAATTATTAAAATAAAAATATTAGTTTGAATATTATGTTGTGTAACTGTTGTTGATTGATATTTAATCGTAATAATCATATTATATATTTATTTTTTTTTTTTAATATTCAAATGTATGTATTTTTGAGAGGAAATACTATTATTACACCGCCGCGCGCGCGTAAGTAGGAATGCCTGGGACGTGGACCTAAATAAGTGACATAAGTGGTATTTTAATCATGCGACTTTTCCGGGACGTTTATTGAAGTGGGCCTTGATTTGACCTGTTTCGAGCTTAGTCCTTATACTATTTAGTTGTCTAATGTTGTCATGGTGTAAAGCACAAACTATAAGATTATATACCTATATGGACTGGCAACGATGCCACTATTTGCTGTCGGGTTTTAATACAGAATTCTCGCGGTGAGAGGATTTTAGAAGCCGATGCGCTGTCGTACAAACTGCTGGCCCGTGAACGATTCAAATATTTAACCGAAAAATATTTGTCCGTGAAAGATTTGGTTAGCTTGTACCCAGTGGTTGAATTGGAAAAAAAAATATAAGAACGGACTTTGAGCTTAGTTCAAAAATCAGCGTTCCGGGACATATTAAAGAAAAGGACTTCGTCCCCCACACCCCCTATCAAAAGTTTCTTAACCAGGGGACATTTTAAAAAACATTTTTGATTATTATAGAACATGAATGAGTAGAAAAATCCAACATTTTTTTTTACATCATTGTTAGGTTATATATTTTCAAGATAGCATAGTTTAAGCATTCCTCTCTTAAAATAATTTAACACTTTTCCTTTTAAATGAATAATCGAGGAAGTTGTAGTTGTAGACCGAAATGAAGTTTATCGGTGTCGCATTGATTTCGCCATCCTTTTAGGCTTTAGCCATTCACGGATAATGAAGATTATTTATTACCTATATACCTATGATACCAATATGACTTAATAAGATCAACTATTCAACATTATATATCATGATTTTTACCTAAAACAATTATGCGATAAGGACTAAAAACATTCATTTTCGTAATTTCAAGATTTTTCCAAAAATAAATTATACAAGTAATTTTTAAACATTTTAAATAAAAATTACAACAAACATTGTGTTCCTTGATAAATAAATTAAGGGATACGCTGTTCAACATGAAAAAAATGAAGAGTAGCACCGTCCCCCTGCGACCCTCTCCAAATCCACCACTGTTTATACCAAGGCAAAATAATTTTGTTTATTTTTTGTCATGGCTTGTACCATGTTTGTACTGAAAAAATTTACTATAGGAACGCTACAGCCTGTAAAATCCCCCCACCCCCACTTAGAAAACTCCGTAGTTCGTGGTGTACTGATAACGTTGTGTTTTGAAATTTTCCAGTTACCTCCAAATACTTTTTTTCGTATTTCCATGCACTTATTCACTTCTTATAATATTTTCTATACGTGTGTCGTGTATCGTTTTTTTGTGTGGTGTATACCTACTCTGTTCTGTGTATGACCGTCGACCAAAAAAAGACAATTCTCTGCGTTCATTTTATCGAGCATTCGGCAAAACGCAAATAACGTTTAGGTTATTCACAATTTGAATAATATTTATTTATCGTTCAAAACAACTTTTTATAACTCATTCCCATAACATTAAATTTGTATAATAAATATTAACTTAAATATAAATATGGAAGTCGAAATCGAGTGAGTATTAAATAATATTAATGTCAATAGGTATATTATATGCATATTCTGATGATACCTAATCATCAAAAATAGTGTTATATAATACATATTTATTGTTTACCTACCAATATTATATTCATAAATATCCAAAAACATACGGTAACAATACTTAGTACTAGCAATAGAATAATATTATTCAAACGTAGATACATAATAAAAAAAATATGTTATAATAATGTATAAACTGTTGTACCTGAAACTTGCTAAGTTGAAAATACTCCATAAGTGTAGGTACTGCTGCCACTAGTTGTTGTGTTCTTAAGGTTGAATCCTCGACACTTACCTGGTAATCCGTTGGTTGGATTCTGTTTGAGATTTTCGTGTTAAAATTTATGTATTATATATGAATTTGGACTAAAGGATATATTAAACTTAACACGAGATTTAACTCTAAACAATCACGTAGTTTATTATTGTGAAATTTAGATAAGACAGTCAATAAAAAAATTAATATAATATGTAGGTAATAGATTTGTTATAAAAGATTGGTCACTACACAGTTTATAGACTTAAGAGGATATCATACACTCAATTTTTAAGATGTTTTGTATAGGCAATTTTTATAACAATTTAAGAAAAATTAAAATCTAATAATTTGAATATATTTTAATTAATTTAAAAATAGTCTTGTGTCAATACCATTTTTTATTATTGTGTAGGTAATTGTGATTTTTGTTTAAAAAAAAAAACATGCTCACGCAGAATTATAATTACTCGTTTCCTAGTGGTTTGAGAGCAAAAACACCTATTATAAAATCAAAAGTTGACAACATTTTGGAGGTAATGTAATATAGTTTTTTTCAATAAATCAAATATTTCGCCTACAATCTAAATTTATCTAAATCTACATTTAAAATTTTTTTTTAGTTCTTCAAGCGGCTGTAACTCTTTTATAGACATTATTTTATAAAAAGGATATGACATTCCCTCCAGAATGTTAACTTTCGATTATATAATAGGTGATTGTTTTTATTTTTAAACCACTGAAAATAATTATTATCATGTTTTTGCAATAGAAGTCTATGGATATCACATCCTCTTAACTGCTCACTGTATAGGCTTACTTGTCGTGTACACTGTCGGTCGCCGTAAAATGCTTATTTAATTAAATAATTATGACCAAAACAAGGGGTTCTTAACATACCTAATTATTTATACATAAATTTATACAAGACCCCTCTAATTTTCCAAAAACAATTCTGATGTTGAATGCTCAACACTTGCACGAGTCTTATATGTATTTTATTGTACATGATTTTTCACTAATATAAGTTTGGACTCGGGCCGCTAAAGGACACCACTAAAGGTGTACATTAAATTTTTCAACGGCAAGTTTACAAAATAAGAAAATCAGTGTATTTTTTCCCTATATATCCTATAGTAATATAAGTTCAATGATATATTTATATATCATTAATACTATATTTATAAATTGAAAAATGATTTCATTTATCATATTTATTTTTTGTGTTAAACCTAAAAATGCACGAACAGTACGTATTTTTTTTTTAAATATTGAAAATTTTGAAGTGGTTCTCCTAAAAGAAGTAAAATCAATTCTAAGAATTCACGGTAATCGTCTCTTGGCCACTCTTCATTCAATTTGTTTGTACAAAATCTTTTACAAATCTAAAATAATTTTTTTTTAAATCTTTAAAATCTTGCAATCCATTTGTATAAACATTTATATGAAGTAACTTTAAAAGTGAAATAAAACAAATTATACCCTTTTAAATATTATTTTCACAATTATTTATTTTTTTAAAATTTTGATTGGATTTTAGGCGTGATGCAGTTAATTAAAAAAAATATGTACTCATTGTGGATTTTTACGTTTAATACAAAAACTAAGTATGATAAATGAAATCTGTCTTAAACAAATGTTATAAGCATAAAAAATGCATAATACAAAAAAAAAAAAAAAATTCAAAAAACACATTTTTGAAAAAAATAATTTTTTTTTTTAAATTTTAATAGGTTGACGATTTTTAGGATTTTAGTATATAACTTTGTAACTAAGATATATAGAGAACATATGTACAGAACCTTTTTTATAAACCTTATTATAAAATAACATTTTTTATTTAAAACTATTTTTCATATATCCAACAGTATAATTATTACCAAAAAACTTATTATTTTTATTTATTTTTGTAAAAGTTTATACTTTAGGCTCAAGTCAACACGTGTTAGCTTTACTTGATTGGACCAAAACTTAATAGGGTTTAGTTTTAGACTAAATAGAATCAAAAAAATGCTTGTCCTCAGAGGAATTCCAATATTTGAAAAATAAGTGGCACCCTACTATATAATATCAATTAAAATCAATGGTATTTTTTTTTATATTTCTATGAAATGTCTTTGATTAAAAATAATTTAATATTTTTTTGTTATTATGTGCTTTCTTTAGTGCTACTGGTAAAAGTTACACTTCTCAATGTGTTAATTACCTCATATCGGAGTACATGAAGAATAAAAATCCTATTAAAAAAGAGGATTTAATGAAAACTATCTTAAAAGGTCGTGTTAATGGGAAAAATTATGATAAAGTTATGGAAGATGTTTCAAATTCTTTAAAAAATGTATTATTTAAATAATATTGAATTTATATTTATATTGGATTTAAATTAATAAAAATTTTATTTCAGGTTTTTGGATTTTCCATATCAAATATTAAGGAAGATGGAAAACAGTTTATACTTGTTAATAACATAGAAAAATTGTGTATTCCTGAAACAAGTTATAGTTCTTCTGCATTATTGAAATATCGTGTTTTACTAAAACCGATTATTATTTCTCTTGTTATGCTCCGTACACCTATCAGTGAAGGTTGGTTTTATTATATAAAATCATGTTTATTTTACCAAAAAATATTAAGTAATAATTATTAAAAATATTTAATTTATAGGCCAAATGTGGAAACTTATGGAAAAATTGTCATCAGAGTTTAATTTAGATATGGATCAAGTCAAAACAGTTGTTAAAAAAGTAAAAAAAATATATTTTTGTTACACTATCATTATCTTTGTAATTACATGCATAAAATATTCTTAACTTAAGTTATTCAAATGAAGTAAAAACTGGTTTGAATTAGTGATGTGCACTATCGAATAGAGTATACTATAAAATAGTATTTGACAGTCATCATAAACTATCAAATAGTTTTACATGACCAAATGCTGATTTTTCGACAAAATCTATTGAATAGTTCGATTTATTTGTATTAGTATTAGATAATACATTATTTTATATTTATCAATTATATTATAATTAATGCTGGACTAACACCAATGACAAATATTAATATTGGTATTAACTATTTATTGGGTATTGGTATTTTTTTTTAACCAATATAATGTATGTCACATATCAAATTGTATGTTATGATAATAGTTATAATGACAATGTCATTTGGTAAACACAATGCAATGTAACTGTATATAAAGTCAAACAATACTGTTTACCTTGTTTATAATTTGAATTGATAAATGATAATTTTACAATGTTAATTATTATCAATTACTTATTAGTTAATATAGTGTTTTTTTCTCAGGTAATTTAACTAAAATTATATTGAAACTTTGTATTAAAAAATGTATTATCATAAATTAATTGCCCTTGTAAAAATGGAAAATATTTTGATGTTTATATCATAGTTACAATTCTGCATTGTATAATTTTGCTATACTGCTAATTAGATATACGGAAACAGAAAATGCTGGTATAGCATCCTCCTAACAGATGACGTCCATATTGATAGTGTTGTTAGGGATTATTGAGAAGAAAAGTGTTAGATCTATTCAAAATATTATAAATAATTAATATATTTTGTACTTTTGCAACCTTAAATATATCTTTTAATTTGCAAAAAAATGTAGGGGTTATCCTTTGATTTTCAAAAGTTAACTTTGAAGACTGAAACCCTTTCAAAAATATATAATTGTAATTGTATTAGCTTATTACCTATATTATACATTTTTATATTGTTTCAGGATTTTGTGAAAGACCAATATCTTGTATATAAAGCAACAGATGATACTACTGTTCAGTTTGATCCAGAAAGGACAAGTTTTTGGTTTTCTATGGGACCTAGAGCTATTGCAGAATGTGATCAGAAAATGGCATTACAGCGAGTTAGTGAGGTAAGTGCAAAATTCATAATACTTATAAAAATAAATTAACATTATAAATGTATTTTAGGAGGTAATTGTTGATAATTTGATTCAACAAATTAAAATTATAAATAGGCACATACAAAAATATTTATACAATAAAATCTATTTTACTTAATAAATACTCTGTACTTTCCATGGAACGATTGTACAATTCATTTTTATGTTTTATTTTCGATTTCTTAAACTTAAATTTAAACCCTTTATGTTGCCATTGTGTCTATTCATCTGTTTGTAGTTACTAGTACATAGTTTTGAATTTGTTGTACTTATATAGTTTACTTTATACAATACTTCTAAAACTGGAAATGTACCGACTGCAACATTTTGTTCAGAAAAAATGAAACCCCCTAGTTAACACTGTGTGGAACATTGACTCGCAACAACAGTGCAATACCTGAAGATAATGAGGATTTATCATAGGGTTAGCTACGATTGTATACTATTAGAATATTATTTATTTATTTAGTCTTCTTCTCCTTCACCCTCTCTTCTAACTATTTGAGGCCACCCTAATCCTCAACTTCCACAGAACGCATTCTCATTCTCACTTACACCCGCCCACCTCATAACATTCTCTATTACATCCCCCACCTTTTTTTTATCTTCCTCTTCCCTTCTTTCCTTCAACATAATATATTCCCTTTACTACTCTTACTACTTCTATCTCTTCTCCATAGACATAGCGTGAACAAATTCCGTGGGGGGGCTATAGTCCCAACGTGATATACTAAGTCATCAATAAATTTGTAAGAAACACCAGTACATGATCTTCCCACAGCATCACCCCCGCATAGCCCAATCCTTTCCCTCTACCATGGAAACCTACCCTTCTTTCAGTTAAAAATTTCCTGAAAAAGAACTCGTAGAATATAATTTATTTTTAAATCAAATTTTTTTTTTGAAAATTTTATTAACGGCAATATTTTTCAAGAAATGTATAACTTTACCCAATGGATAATGCAAACTCGAGAAGGATATAATAAAAATGAGTAACGGATTAAATATAAAAATATATAGGTACCTAATACTTATAACAATAAACAATATTATATTGTTAAATATATAACATGTTTATAATTTTGCTATTTGACGAAGGAGAAGAAATTAAATTCCCTATTATTTAATCATAGAATTTTTAATTTTAAAATAAGAAATAGGGTATAAGCAAACACACAAGTATATCTACCACAACCTTACTGTTTAGCCAAATACTAAATAGCTCACGCATCTGTGTTGGTAGTATTTTAGTGATATTATGATAACTGATACACTAAGGCTAGGAATTAATGAGTTAAAAGTTATAACTAAGTTAAAAATTAACTTTATATTAAACGTCAGGCACTTTTTATTCAAATTAACTTTTAATTTTATAAGTTGCTTATTGAACTTAATAACAATATGCAAAATGATCTAAATTTTGTCCCAAGAACAATGCAAACTTTCTTATTGAGGTGTATCTTATTAGTATAGACAATTGTACTAGTTCATATGTAATGTACAAACAATTATATATAAACAAATAAATTTTATCTTTCTTAATTTTCTTATTATTATAAAATAACATATCATCGGATTTTATTGAGAAAGTGAGATACTATATTTTTTTTATCTTTTATATCGTTTATCACAAAACTTTCCAAAAATATACACATCTTTATCCAGTATGAAATAATCTTCTTGTTTATTTAATAATTAATGTTATTTTCAAGTAATAATTGATTTTATGAAATATAAAATTCTTATCGTTGTCATAAAACTATCCAAACCCATTAAAAATTGGATTGAATATTGAAATTAAATAAAATTTAACACCTATTAAAAAATTTTTGGAAGAGCTTGAGTAAATTCTGGGGGGCTATAGCCCCCTTAGCCTCCCTATGATACGCCTATGCTCTTCTATCCTTAAAATATGCCCTAGCTATCTCAATCTATTCTCTCTTATTTTGTCTACTTGTCTACTATTAGAGCCACTCCTATACTACTAATTATACATTAATTTCTTATTTTGCCCCCCTCAGTCTCTCCACTCATCCATCTTAACATCTTAACATTCTCATCTCTGCCTAATTTATTTATTTAGTATGGCGTTTAAAAACAAACATTCAAATCATTCTTGATTTTTCGTTGGAACGAATGAACATTGAAATATTGAATCTTTATCACCACGCTTATCATTTTATCAAATCATAATAAAACTAATTTCCTTAGATTTTTCCATTTAAATTTTATTGTTATTATATTACAATTGTATTTTATTGTGTTTTAATGTATTTTTTTATTTTTCATTTTTAAATACCTATAGTGTAACACATATTATATAATATAACACGTACAGTAAATATATTTGACACGTACCAATAATCGTATTATAATTTGAGAAAGAGTGACGGGCGTTAACTAAACAAGAGTGGCGGGTAATTACTTTCTGGGCGGGCGTTAACTAAACAAGTACAAAATAGTATTTAATTTATACTTTGATAGTTATTTTATTTGTGGGCTTATAAAAGATGAAGATCGACACCAGGAATTCGCCTCAGAAGTTATTGGGGGATATTATATCGCTGTATGAAAAAAACACTTGTCTGTGGGAAATAAAATCGCCGAAATACAACGACAAAAATAAAAGAAATAATGCATAATAATATGATGCCTTATTATTAAAACTAAAAAATAAAAATAAATTGATATTAAAATACGTTTTTATTCCATTTCATACGGTTTTTTTTTTTTTTTTTTTTTTTTTTTTTATTATTATTATCTTTAACTTTTACATAACATGCAATTGCAGTCGAAATTAAATAAAGATCAGGTAGTCATGTTAAAATATGCCAAAAATATAATTAAAATAATGACAATTATGTCGTCATATTACGTTTTTCGTTCAGTCAAGATTGAACGGAAAAGTGAGCGTGTGTAACCAACTTCAAGCACAGACTTAACTGAAGTCTTTCGCGTTCAGTCCAAGTTTGAACGAAAAACTGAACGTGTGTAGGCACCCTATAGAGTAATATAGAGGCGCCGTTGTGTATATTTACCATACAATTCACTTGAGGCTGGTAAACCGTGGATAGATGGCAGACCTTTGCATGGTCCTTTTTAATAATAAAAAAAAAAATACCTGATAATAAATTATAACTGCTACATATTTCCCGTGTAAATAATTGAAGTCACCATAGGTCCGCCATATTTGTGGGAATTAGAATCTTATCACATTTATATTATCAATATGTGTGTACAATAAATAGATATCAGACGATATGTATAATAAACTGTGGTAGGTACAATATTATTACTTATAAATAGCTACTTACCTAGATATTTTAACTTTAAATAACAGGCAAAATAAAATTATGTAAATACATATTATTATTACGTTCCCTTGAAAGTCGAAAATCGTTGAATGCCGAAAGTTCAAACTTTGGAGATCAATCTGATTCTCAAAAGATCGAAAATCGTCAAGGTAATCGTCCAGTCTTTTTTAATATTTGAAATATTTCCTTCTCTGATAATTTTAAAACTATATAGGTATGTATATATAAAATATATAATATATATATTTATATTTTATTGAAATATTT
>JAIPRL010001406.1:15102-32249 GCA_025469235.1 Pemphigus obesinymphae | reverse complement strand
ATGTATAATACATAAGTATTATTATTATAGGTATATCGTACATATGTAGCTGTATATTTGTGATCCCAAGTATATATTATTATACAGCGGTTTTACGCGGTATAAATTCAAAATGTCTTATTATCACGATACTCTGTGATAATACATTGATAATGGTACACAGCCCACAAAAATGGCCGCCGTAGCGACTTCACTTTTACCCGGGAGTTAGCAATCTAGTTTATTATACATATCTGTGGAATTGCCTATTATAATGTTATCTATGATAAATATTATGTTATCTAAATATTATATATTGCCATAAAACACGATATTGATAAAATATTTTATTTGTGGTTAGTGGTTACTCTGTCCAGGGTTTTAGAGCTTCAATGATCCGACGAAACGGCGCCTCTATATTATTACTCTGTGACATAGGTCCGTATATGATAATATGGCTACTCTATGCGTAAAAATTCAGGACCATAGAGCTTCGGCATTATACGTATGTACTTGTATTCATGTATGTTTGTGCTTCAAAAAAAAAAAATGTATTTATTTTTATTATTTTATCATAGTGCCCACCCCAAAAAAGTTATTGAGTAAAATTAAGAAAAAAAATGAATCAACATCTATATAAGGGCGTACAATTATTTAAATACATTTCATACATGTTGACTGTTGTATAACTGTTCATAACACTGCAATTATTTTATGTATTTTTACAGTTGTACAATAAGCCCGCGACGTCGTTCATACGTGTGCACGCTGCGTTAAATCAGTAAACGGTGACGTTACATTTCGATTACCTACCTTGTTTTAAGATTTTATAATTTTTACATTTATACCTACAAAACCATACAATTATAAATTTATCTTTTAAAATTAAAAATTATGTGTATGGAAAAATTGTTATTTATTTGTTTACAGTACCACAGTGGCCAGTGGGTCAATAGAGCATGATATTAACTATAAGTTATGGATGACTGACTTTATAGTAATGTAAATAAAAATCCAAATAATTTATTCAAATGGTATGAAATGCATACAATACATCGAGTTGTTTGAAAATAAATTAAGGGCAGAAATTTAATCAGCGTTTAGCTTCTTGACCCTAATATTCTTTATACCTATAGTCCTTTCTCTTTCTCCGTCTAAATAAAAATTAGGTTTTTCCTTCTATTTTGTATATAATTACCATGTTGCTGGACTGTGAAGACTCCATAGCACGGTCCAGAGATTTCATGACTGATGTACTCATACGTTATATTCGGTTAGTATTAAAACATAGTTACGACTGAACACTTTATATATTCTCTGTTTTATGTCTAACCAAATAAATTTATAAATGTTTACAAACTCGAAAAAAAGCGAATTTGCCTATGCAATCGAACCGGAAGCTGCTGTGTATCAAATACACGATCGCAGAGGTAAGTTATATATATTTTGACTTATTATTAATAATATTATATTATTATTAGGTACTGTGTTAACTTCTTTTAACCACCGATACCTATATCATTGTATTTTTTAATTTAATATAAACATTTTTAATTTATTTAAACGATTCATTATGATTTGTCAACTTTTAATTTTTAATATATTTTTGCCTTTTGTGATTGCATTTTTTGATATTTTAAATTAATTTTTCAAATTGAAAGTTCATTAAGTTCACAACCCGAACGATAACGATTAAAAATAACAATAGAATTTTAAACTATAATCATCTTGTACAATGTATATTATTATATTTTCATTATTTATTTGTGATAATAACCTTAACCTAATCCAGCCATTAAGGTTAGCATCTAAAAGTCCTTATTTGGAAATCGTTTTTAACGCACCCCAAAGCAATATGGTAAATTATGATCACCAGTATATTAAGTATATTTATGCAATTGGGTGCTGGAAAAAAGTCTATTTAATATCAAACATATCGTATAGGTACAGTAGCGTATTTATAGGGGGAACGAGGGGTCGCCGGGCTAAAATCTCTTCCATGAGGTAAAAAAAAAATTATTTATTTATTTGCCGTTTGTTTTATAAATTATAATGTTTATAATGAGATCAGCCCGATAACCTTGAACAATATGGCCACAAAGAGAGCTCCATTTATGTTCTTTTTTACTTGATTTTTATTAAATCGTTATGTTGTATTATAAAATCAGCTAACGGAAAGGAACGCACACAATGAACATAACAATAAACAAATAAATATGATAATTGATAACATTTTATTCAGGGCTGTCCTAAAGAAATATTTATGGGGAGGGGGGCTCTAAAATACCAACGAAATACATCTTTGAATACCAAAAAAAAAGTCATCAACTTTTTTCTGATTTTGCCGAATAATTTAGTTTTCCGGCTAAATTCCGAAATACTACCTCCTTCAAAACGTAAAAATAGGTTATCAACTTTCTGTCTTCCAGGGGTATGGTGGTCCTTCTCACACCTACTCGGGATGACGGTCCTGATTATATTGTTTTTCGTACTTTTTAAATCTAAATTGTCTTTTATCAACTGTTGTAATATGTGAATAATTATTTAAAAACCTGGGTATTCGTTATATTATATTATATATATATTGTAATATTCGTTTGATACGTATTATGAAGTTTCTTTATCATTGGTATAAACTACAAGAATCTAGGAAAAATATCTGCTTATAAATTAGGTAGGAAAAAATATCCGCGTACATAAGAATATACCTATAGTCAATATAAATTTTTTATTTATCACATTATTATACCTATTTAGGTTACTAAATATATTTCAAAAACGCTAGGTCAAAAATTGTCCGTCTTGCTCTCCCCCCCCCCTTCTGGAGTCTGGACACTCATACATATTAAACTAAATATTTATTTAATAATAATACCTACTTATATTTATATAGAATTTGAATAACAAAAATGATAAACAATTAATGCACTTTATCATCACAATAACGATGTTTTTTTAAACCTATGAATTTTAAGTTTTAAAGATTCTACAAAAACAAATTTAAATAACTCATTTTCAACTCATTTGCAAAAATCTATAAGATTATATCTGTATTGTACAACCTACAAATACATAAGATCAAAAAAAGAATTGATCGAATATATTTTCCTACATGTGCGGATAGTTTTTTCACGGAAATTTTTTAAAACTATATTAAAATATAATTTTACTTATGCTTTTTTTTATTAATTTTGCAATAAATATTTAAAGGTATGTTTTATTTGACATTTATATAGGTATCTATACTTAAACGATTCTATAGAGAGTGAAGATAAAAGTGAAAACGCATATTTTGCAATAGTTTTTGAATAAATGACTTTTTTAATGTTATAAAACATGGGATGAGGAGTGAAGCCTCCACACTTAAATATTGAAAAACTATTTTCACCCTCTTCCCTTAGAAAATTCCTAATTACGCCTCTGTACAAGTATATTTATATAAAAATATATCAACAAATCACACCTGAAAAATAATGGTAGGTAGGTAATTTAATAGCTTTGGATCAGTACTAACTGTGCCCTCTACTAAATGTGATTCTGTGAGCTATATGACCACCCCAAAAATGTTACAATTGTAATTTGTACGTACGTATATCCTTTTTGAATAGGTAGTTGAAAAATACCACATAAAAAGTTAACAGCTTCCGAAGGTAATTGTTCGCACTTTTACTTAATAAGCTATTTTTTCCCCCTATAAAAATATTGAATGAAAAATGGTTTTTATTGACACGCATGCTTATCAGTAGCGGCTCCGTGAATGGTGCCAAGAGCATGATATGCGCATTATGCAGTGTGCACCACTTAAAATTTCGGTAAATTAGTGTTATTTTATTATAAAATTTAAAGGTAAAAAATCATAGCACGTGTCATTTAAAAATAAAGGATTAGGTACACATTTGGCATTTGGTGATGCTAGAATATTATACCTACGAGTTTTGGATAACGGGGTCTACACATGTCACATATTAATATTAATTTACCTATACACACACATAACACAATCATTGGAGTAACTATTGGGCAGATTTTATTGGAGGAGGGGGTAATAACCCCAAAACACCATAAAAAAAAAAAATTAATCTTGTATGCATTTATTTATTCTTTTTTTTTTTTTATTAAATTATGATTCTATTTTATTTTTACATTTCCTTATATACATTAATAATAACTTGTAAATGGTAAATATATAAATAACAAAAAGTGATTAAAATACTATTAAAATTAATTATAATATTAAAAAATAAATAATTTAAAATTTATAAAAATAAAAATTAAATACATCATGACAATAATAATTGAAGTCTTCTTCCACTCTGTGTATAATCTGCATCGAAATGGGTGATTATTTTATCAAAACTAATTTTGAAATTTCTCTCTATACCTACCTATGTACTATAGCTAAATTAAATAGTCTACCTAGGACTATTGTACGTTTAATAAATGTTTAATGACGGCGGAGAGACGAAAAAGACCTATGTTGAAAATATTATATTTATTTTCAAATGTAGGTAACAAATGTGGTCCTCAAAATTTTCATTTATGTTATTTGATGAATACATTTTTGAAAATAGTTTTAATTCCGCTTTTAAATAATCTTTTTCAATGTTACAAACTATTACAAAAAAACAATTACAAACTTCTAAAATGCCTTCATTATTGGAATTTCTGGTACCTACTTAAACAACTATGAAGAGCGTTAAGTGTTCTTAAATTATTTTCTAAAAATCTGTTTAGGTATGATACATCATTTCCTATAATAAAAGCTTCGCTTCTGCCCAAACTAGTGGATATTGTTATTTTTCTCGGAATTTTCGGAAGTGCAATATTTTCTTTTACAGCAATTTCTTCGGTTTGTGTCCAAATTAGTTTAAAACTATTATCACTCCGCAGAAATTGTAGTTCCATAAGAATAGCATTTGCTAAAGTTTTAGCAGTTGAATAGTTAGAATTTTTTTTTTTTTTGAAATGTAACAATGAGGTATTGGTTAGTTGAAGAATTAACTTCATTAATTGTACACAAAAAAAAAACTCAAATTTTTGAATATTATTTAATATTGAGTCGGCATCCGATTCAGAGATAGAATATGTACCATTTATCTTTTCTAATGTTAAAACTATAGTATTAAAATTTATTAAAACAAAACGAATTGCTTCAATTTGACAACTCCACCTTGTGTCACTAATTAAGTGATTTTAAAGTACTGTTTAGATAAATTTGATTGTTTTTGTATATTTTCAAATATGGAATATTTTTTAGAAGACGCTCCTATGCGAATGTATAAATTTTATTCATTGTACCAAACATATTTCTTATAAAATTTAATTCCCCAGATACATCAACTACACATGAATTTAATATACCTTTGAGCGTAGTAATGAATATATAGGGCTAGTTTATTTTCATCTTTGATCCTCTTTGCTACTTCTGAGTATGAACCACGTGTTAAGGAAACACTATCATAGCATTGACCTCTTATGTTTTTAAAGTATTTTTCAATAGATTTGAAATGATATTCTCTATCCATTTTTTTGTTCTAAAAAATTCAATAAAACTTTCAAACACATTTAATTGTTTATCACAATATCTTGGTACAATAGACAGTTGCTCGTGTTTTTTTAAGGCTTGTGTTTCATCCGTAATAACACTATATACATATGCATTTTTATATTTTCAATAATCTGAATCAATACATTCTAGCTCATTAAGTTTACAAAAATATTTTAATAATCTGGACTAACATAACTTTTATTTTTGTAAAAAATACCTAGATACAATACTATTATCGCCTTCTCGAATTTTTATAAGTTCATAAGTAAGTTTCCTTGGTTATCACTTTCATTATTTTTATTATGTCCTCGTAGTAGAATGCATTATCTGGCATAATAAAGAATTGTTTCTAGAATAGTTGATAAGCACTGCCGATTTTCTGCTACAACTTTATTATGTTGGGAGTTTAATTTATAAACAATTGTTCCACAATTTTCATTCAAACTTTTTTTAAATTCTTCAATCTTCAATGCACACTCTAAATAATTATTACTTTTTTGATGAAATTCAAATTTTTCAATTGTTTTTCTCCGCTTATTAAAGTCATTATAAGTGAATGCGTCATCCATTTTATTTGCATTATACAATGCTGTACAAAAGAAGCAATACAGAATCCAAAACAACACTATACTCAAGCCTGTTGTATTGTTTAAACCATACATCCCGAAATTTACGACCATTATTCATTGAATACAATATATTTTTTGGTTGAAATGAAGATTCAAAAAGAGAAATATGCCTTCTCATATCCTCTCAAAGCATTTCTCTTCTTTCCATCTATTAAAATATTGAACATTTTAAATCATGACAGGACACCAATAATCACCAACACCAACACTGTCTATACTGTATAATTTTATTCTATACATGACAAAGCAACATACTAACATACAAACTTATACTAAATATCTTACTTACTTATAACACTTAGGTTTTTACAATAAATTCATATGAAATAAATGTAAAAAAAAACTATTAAGTTTGTACTTTTAAAACACCTGTTAAGTATAACCAACAGACATTTTTGAGACATAGCACTTAATCATCATGAAATGTTAATAACCGTTAATAACATAGAATACAAACAGCCAACACAAAACATTGGTTTAAATTAGTTAATATAATAACTATAACATAACATGCTTTAATTTATGATAATTAAAAATTTTTAAAAATAATTGTACCTATTGCAAGACAAATATAATTATGAAACATGTTGTATTAAGCCAGGTGTATTTTGGTTCAACATAACAAAAACACAAACCGTTTTTCAGTAATTTTCATTCATATTTTGTAGGTATTGATTTTTTTTTTTTATGTATAGGCATTAATGAAGTTTTCAAAGAAATTTGATTATACCTATTTAAAGACAATTAAAGATTAAGATATGAAATATTTGTTTCTATGTAAATCTTAAGATAGGTATATTACCTATATTTCCATTAAAAATAAAATGAATACTAATATGATTTATTTAATATCATAATATGTCTACTTAGTCAAAGTACATATATTAACCAATTTTAGTAAAATTTTTGACGTACACGCACATAAATAAAAAGAATAAAATGCTTTAGAAAAATAATAAAGATCAATATCTATTATCTAGGTAGGTAGGTACCTACAATTAATAAAAAATATATTAAATATTTTTTACAAGGAATTATACACTTTTGTTTATTGAATACCATCTATACCTATACTTAATATTTTAATTATTATTACAGTAAATAATAGGTAGGTAGCCAATAAGTACACTTTCCAGAATTAGGTTTTGTCGGTTTTCTCTAATCAAGCAGTCTTCATCGTCTTATTTTTGTTCATGTTGAAAGTATAAATAAAATTTTGAAATATTATATTATTATATAATTAATATAAAATGGTAAAATATGTAACAATATTGTACACGTGCATATAACATGTTTGCCGTTGCCCGTTGGCACTTTGTCATTTGATAATAATCAACAAAATATACAGGTATGTTATGATGATATAGCACAGCGGCTGAGTGGTATAAAAATAATGGTTTATTTTGTCATAGGCATGTCCGTGGTCCATACCAACGCGATGAAGGTGGTAGAATCATGGTGGATATAGGTACATAATATTGATTCTGTGGTAACGTGTAGGTACCTACAACTTTGACGCGTAAATTACATCTGTTACATCAGTTATAATATCAGCAGTATTTTGTGTGTTAACTGCATCAGAGAAAATATTATTATTGTGTTCAGAAAATGTTTGTGTTTCGTTTTGAAGTTTTATAGATTATTATTTGAGTAAATTGCCTAAACATGACCCCTTAAAATTAGTCCGTCGAGAGCCGCTTTGAAAAATGTATACTCGTTGTGTATCTGGAAAAATACAGATTATATTTAGGTATTTATTATATTATTTACCCTTCGCGAGAAACAATATAAGTACCTAGGTATATGCTTCTATTTAAGCATATTTATAACTATCAATAGTAAGGTAAAATAACCGGTAGTTTTAATATATGATTAAGAAAAATATTGGAAAAATCAATACACGGCATTTTAGAAGCACCTACTTTATAGAGTGAATCGACGAAATTCCGTTCAGAACCTAAAATATAAATAGATAGATGTGTAGTGGTGGATCTATATAGGTCAGCAGAACTGTAGGTCTGAAAACTACCCATTTTTTTCGTTGAATGACACACCTATAAGTATTGAAGTCATCAACACAGGTCAGAAGTCGATTTAAACTAGCAAATATTATTATTATTATTATTATAACAAATAAAAAACAGTGAGTCAGCGGATCCGCTAAATCCCAATAAATCCCCCTAGATCCGTTCCAGCGTTCGTCATATTTATACTTATAAACTTATTTGTAATAATATCGATTAAAAATTTAATACTAAATAAGTATATTTATTACCTATAGGCACTTATTTAATATTTAACAATTGAATATCTTAAAAAAGTACTAAGTGTGGTATATATATATATATAGGCAGTGATAGGCACTATCGAATAGTTTATAAATAGTATTCGATATCGAATAATTTATTCGAATAGTTTTACACGACCGAATGCTGATTTTTCGACAAAAACTATCGAACATTTCAAACCAACTGAATAGTTCGGACGATCAAGGGATCAAGTCGGACTATTCGAATAGTTTGGATCTTATCGATCGATAATTGAAATAATCGATAGTTTTTAAGTAGGTATCTGTCGAACAGTTATCGATAGTGCTCATCACTATGTATAGGTACATATTACATATTATATTGATTTAAAATAAATATATATTATAATAATATTATATATATATATAATAAATAAAAATATTTTCAATTGATTATAGGTATATTATATTCCTGGATTCCGAATCTTCCAAATAAATATTCAAAATCTGCCCCATCTATATTATTTCGTTGTACAATATTTAATAAGTACCTAATTGAATATTCCGTCACATGGTACATGATTATCACATAGGTACCTATAATGTTTAATATTTCATAAAATTAATTTAATAGGTACACCTTGAGGTTGCTTGTAAATGCAGCATATACTCATATATTATCTAAATTATACAGGTATAGAATTTAGGATACATAATAAATAATTGTAATAATTGATACCTACTTAGGTATTTAATCTATGTACCTACCTTATATATATATATATATATATATATGTGGTAATGGACAACTGTATAAGTACCTATATATAAGAATAACAGTACTCACTTGAGATTATCCATTCATTGTGTATGTGGAACGATGAATACGTTAATCGAAAAGTATGAAATGTTGACAACCATAATCAAGGTTATACTTCACACGAATGCATTTTTATTTACTATAGTTGTAGGTAGGTACCTATATTTAATAAGATCGAGTCATAAGAATAGTCTTATTTTAAATTTAGTGACTGAATTAAAGGGAGAGTGAAGTATACATTACTCGTGTTTTTAGATTTTAAGGAGAGCGAAGTAGGTATCTCTAGTGGTTTTACAATGAACTGTATGTGGACTTTTTCACCAGTAGTCTAGTAGTAGTAGTTTTGGAGGTGAAGATGATTTTTGTTAGAAAATTAATTTTATAGTTTGTACTTTGGAGAGATCATTTTTTTATGTTTCTTAAAGAAAAACAACTACGGTTTATTTATTTTTATTCATTATTCTTACAGCTAAACTCTCATAAAAATCATTTTATAGAAAGAAATCATTTATTTTTGCTTTCAAAATTAAAATAACAACAATACACTATTCTGTCCGAAGGGACTGAAGCGACCTTATATCCCACTCGAAGTGCAAAGTGCTTTTCTGGCTTTTTTTTTTTCAAATATTTTAAAAGCACCCTTACTAATTATTTTTATTCGAATAGAGAACGGTATA
Organism: Pemphigus obesinymphae; assembly: GCA_025469235.1. Taxonomy (NCBI): domain Eukaryota; kingdom Metazoa; phylum Arthropoda; class Insecta; order Hemiptera; family Aphididae; genus Pemphigus; species Pemphigus obesinymphae. The sequence goes on along the minus strand of JAIPRL010001406.1, from coordinate 22,348 downwards.
CCGTATAGATATGTATGTATTTATTTTGTAAAATATTTTTGAATATAATATAATACATAGGTATTATATTTTATAAATATAATATAATATGTAATGTGTACCTACATATGATAGGATACTATAGTCTATAGGAATATAGGTATACAAATCAATAATGGTAATAGGTATGTTTAAACTTTAAATTTCTATTGATTATATTCGTATATGTACCTATAATCTATATAGTCATAGCCTGGCAAGATACTAAAATAAAATATCTTCATACAAGATACATTTCATATGTAGGAAATATATAAAATACTCTTAAAAATATAATTATTATTTTTATAATAAATATTATTTTTACTCATAAGTTCTTATTGGGGAGTGGATTTTTATTTAAATAAAAAAGCAAAATAATTAAATATTTAGGTATATTATAGGTATATTGTTATTTTTGCCAAAATATATAATGAAAAAATAAAATATTTAACAAACAAATTTTAAATTACCCATATTCCTACCTACCCCATAAATTAATAACATAAAAACTACTGAATAATATATTTGATTTTACTCGTATTAGAATTGTATAAATCTTTATTCGTCTCCATTGTTGTCAGCTTGGAAACTTGTGATTTGGATATTTATTATTTTCAAACTTAAATGTACCTACTACGGTTAGGACTCAAAATTTATTTGTAACTGCTAAAGGAGCGTTCGACGTCAATCGAAGATATTGTAGGGTATATTTTAGACTTGATAAATCGGATGGTATAAATTCAATGCCTATCTAATGCTGAGTCTTTATTTTTATTGAGAAGAATATTTTTATTAGTTTACATGTTTTCTTTTTCTAGTATATAATTCAATTTATTTTTATTATTACTCCAGATTTTCTTGGAACTTCATTTAATTTATTCTCTGCATTTTCCACTATCGCTAGACTATCAATTATTCTTAGATTTGATGTTTCCAACAATTTTTATGATTTTTAAATAATTTTTTAACACATTTTCTTACATAATATCAGTAGGTAACTTTTGTAACAGACATTGCAGTATCTATAAATTAAGATTAAAAACAATGTCTTTACTTTTTTTGAAAATGTTAGTATAGTATACATGTAGTATATATAGTACTGCCTCTAACTGAGTACCCAGCCGAGTTATTATTTGCTTCGGTGGAAGAAACAAATTTGGATATATTCATTATACATATGCATGTATACATCTTACTATTTTAGTACTCTACTTGGAGCTTTTAGGACAACTTTTTTACAGTCTCAAGTAATGAATCAACTAGTGGAAAGTGTAGTCTAATTGCATCAGCTACACGGTGAAACCCATGTGTGAGACATGTTAAATGTAACATTTTGGGATAAAATTTCGGTTATTTGAACGTTTTTGTGCTTTACACCATGCGGCCATAATAAATCCATTATTTCATCATTGAAAAATCTCCCTATTGTTTGATGATTGCATTTGTCTAATTCACAACAACTAGGCGATTAACCATACGCACAGAACAAAAATCAAAATACCAGAAAACACGAACGATCGAAAACAACTGATTCTTTATTTGACTGTATATAATCGATATGGCGATATCTATTAATACCTATCTTATCTTAATTTCTAAAATTTTCTACAGAATAATGATCAATATGTTTGTAAATAGAAAATATTTAAAAACGTGCATTTATTTCGAAATATGTAAAATAAATACCTATGTTTTATTTTATTCAGGATGTTTTGAAACGTGTTCACTTTTAATCAGAACTAAAAAATCTGCATCCGATAAAATTATGAACACATATATATATTTACATCAAAATCCGCGCCCTAGTTATTACAAATTTTTATGTTAATAATAGTCGCAAATACATAGTGATTTAATGTTGACACATGATTGAGACAGCTGTAATTTAACTTCACTACCGTTCATTTTCTATAAAACAACGATAGGCATTGAACGAAAGCAAAATTCATTCCTACTTAATTCAATGTTACTCAATTAAATTAAATGAATTTAATGATTGAATTGAATTAATTTCTACTTTCAACTGTATTTAGTCATCCACGTTGATCAACCAAATTGCTTTTGAAAAGCTTTTTCTAAAAGCTTTTTAGAGGACGTCGCCACCTCATTTTTAAGGGATTCTGTACAAGCAATTTTTTAGATATTTTAAGAAAAATGAAAATCTAACATTCTACTAAATTTCCTTGGTAATGAATGAAATAACAAATATACATAGATAGATACCATGGTGCATGCTGTAATATAGTGATGGTATAGGAAAGAGCCTTGAGGAAGTGAATGGTAGACTTGTAGAGTGGAGGAAAGCTCTCGAGGGTAAGGTATTAAGGATTAGTAGGAATAACACGAAGTATGTTGAGTATGGTTTTGAAGAGAGTGAACATGGAGCGAATAGAGAAAGATGAGTGATGAAGTTGAGTGGAGATGGTTGAGAGGTTCAAGTATTTATGATTTAACAAAATAATTGTGGTTTCAAGAAAGACATAGTATACAGGACGTGTAGATGGACGAAGCGTCAGGTATTTTGCGTGACAATGGATCCCAATTAGGTAAATGGTTAATTGTATAAAAAGTGCAATATAATGTACAGATTAAAATATCGGGCTGTAGATAGGAAGATAAAAGTATACGGCCTTGATTCGTGTTTCATATTCCTATAAACAAGTATTTTTCAAACTAAAAAATAACTGGGAATACATACGTACGTAATAGTAACTATGTATTATCTCATTTTCTATAAAAATATTATTCTTTTTACATTCTGAGCGGAACAAGGAAGCTTATATAATACAGTTGTACAATATGGTTTTTCTGGAAACAACTTTTTGACCAAAAGACTTTATCCAATCATTATAATTATGTGATGTATACCTACCCATTTTTCTGTAGTAAATTTAATCAATATGATACTTTAGAGATGTAATTTTTCAATTATTCGATAAACGCGCAAAGGAAAGTGACATAAAAACGGTAAAAACAAATTTAATGCAAGATTACTTATGTGCCTTGGTTTGCATTATAAATCCGGTCTGGACGCGGAATTGATAGAACTGAGAACTGTATCTAAACAAATATCTAATTTTGTGTGGCTATGCCGTATAGGTACACCAGTTGCGTCGCGTAGTTAAAAATAATTTAGTTAGTGGGTGTCAAATTGTCGTTTATAAATATAAATAAAAAACAGGTCCCGAGTCAATATTAGTACCTATGTAGGTTTTACGTAATTCAAGTAAAAATGAACTTGTCAAAGCGACTGGTATAGAGCCTATAAATGTATGACAATTAAAAAAATGGGATCTTAATTTATATGATTACTATACTTTCGGACATAATAGCGAACAGGGAAACGAATTTTGTACTCTTGCTAGAAATATTTTCCGGAAAGTAATAATATTATATAATATTGTTTCAAATTTAATGAATTAAAATTGATTACCTTTCGCCGACCAACCAAAAGCCACGGGTATAATATATATCTATATCTAATTTTTAGTTTTTTTTTTTTTTTTCTAAATCATAAAATCTCAACGTATTACATAATATAATATATTAATAGCTCCACGTGTTGATTTCTATAAAAAATATTTCATACATAGGACGAATGATAATAATTCGAGAGAATTCTTTGTCGATGACTATCTGGACTTCCTTAAACTAATATTTTATATAACTTTACTATTTACTGTGCACGGTAGTAATAGTTGCCTACTGCAGAGTCGAGACATATATACAATACGTATTATATTATACAGTTTTGCTTTTACTTTACGGCCTATGCACATCTTAACGTTCGTGGAGTGTTGATAATAATGTAACGTGTAAACCACGAAAGTACCAAATCACGACTTCTGTAGTATTATTGTATGCCATACATTATTATTACACTATATTAAACTATATACGTGCATAAAATATAAAATACGAGGACATCCATATAATGATTTATACGCGTATATTTTATATTATTATTTTATATGCATGTCACACACCTATATATGTACTCACTATATTGTCGTGTTATATTCGTCATAGCCATATGTATATAAAAAAAAAAATGGTCTTTTAGTATTATTATTTTTGCGGCGTATAGCAGCCCATAAGTTATATTATATACGTCTCTGTACAGTATAAAATTATAAGCTGTGTATACAACAATAAATATTACATTACGCCTATATATTATAACGGAATATTATTCCGCCAACGCGGTACGTGAAGCGAACGCCCATTGTAGTGCATTATATTTGCACGAAGAATAGTTTAAAAATCGTTAACGATTTCATCAAATGCATTTCAGTCTCATTATGCATCCGTAATTTTTGCAATAGCTTTTTTCCTTCTATTTTTTTTTTTTTTTTTTTATCGTTCACTATATATACTAGTATACGCCGGGTTCCGCGTGGTTGGTCACGATTACGATGTAATTACACACCCGGCACACTTTCTTCCCATTCAATTGATTTGATATGATTTTTTTGTTTTGTTTTGTTTTGATTTTTTTTTTTTTCGTGCAGAACCGCCTGCCATGAACTTTGCTGCCGATACGTACCACGAACGCAGGAGGGGACGAGTGTTCGTCGACGACCCGTTGTCCAGTCTTGAACAAGAAATACTGCTGTTCAGACACAACAACATCCAGAAATATCAACGAGGTTAGAGAAGTTTAAGTACCGGTCCCCCAACAGTACAATTTTATTCTTATATTTATTTCGTATAGTCTTGGGCGCACACCGCTAACCGGGTTAATAGTTTTAGGTTGTGTTGAAGAGGAACCAGAATATAGACTTGACGACATCGAATGCGCTCTACGTTACAATTCTCTGGACTCCGGAGTCCCGGCCGAGTACGACGAAGACGAAGTGGCAAACTCGATAAACACGACGTTGAACAGGTCAGAATCGTTTATTTTTCAACAACTGACCCGAGGTCAGTTAATTATTGATATAGGTAGGTACTAAATAGATTTTTGTGAAAACGAAATTTATTTTGTGACTGATATGTATAGGTACCTACTAGCGCATTGTTTATTATCGAAAGCTGATTTGGAATTATTATACCTATAATATACACACATGTCAATATGATAAAATAATTAAAATAAATCCGTAGACTTAAAAATATATATATATATATATTTCATAATAATTATGTACACTACTTTCATTTTTAGGGTCTGTCATCTATTCGCAGTTACTATGTATAATGTATATAGGTAACTATTTATTTTTACATATGTACTGCGTGTAGAAATTATTTCTACTGTAAATAATGTAATTCATCAAAATATAAAACTAATTTTTCGGAAATTTGGAATATAATACATTTATTATACTTCGTGGAAAAAAATAATAATATATTTTTCTTTTAAAAATATCAACTTAAACCTATCTAATATTTAATCTGAAATTTGTGTTTTATCATTTATTAGTGATGATGACTGATGTGGCTTATATCTTGATGGAAATGAAATAAAATGTTAGTGTATTATTATGATATATATAAATATATATTACTATACAAGGTCATAAAAAATTTGCTACTTAAAAAACAAGTTCGGAAAGCCAACCCTGCAAGCGTACTAAATTCCCGTTTCTACGTATAAACGTATTTCTAACAATAAACTATAATTCCATAAGCAATTTTAAAACAATTTATTTAACCTACTATACTTAAATATAGTATATTTCTATGGAAACCTAAAGCCAACAAAACGAATAAAAATTGTAAATATTGATATTTGTAATCATGGCAACGAATCATAAGGATAGACAGATAGACATTAGGAAAAATCCACTCTTTGAGCTTACTAGATTTCCCGTTTTCTATCATCCTATAGTAATTATTAATCAAATATTTATAAATAATTATAAAATAAAACGAGTAATAATAATAATTAACAGTTGTACATCCTCATATTTCCCAAACACTAACATGCTCAGGTTACACCTTCACATATTAGGAGAGTCGAAGATGATTCTTGATATAGCTACGACAAGCATAGCTACGAAATTATTGGACAAGTTTGGTAATTATTATGGCCGGCTTGCACCAGACTAGACACAATCAGCGATAGAAAAATCTTGTTGGATACTCCATTTAATACCACTCAACCCCTACTACTATCCTCTGAAACCATGTCTAAACTTATGTTTATAAATCTAAAACTACTTTTTTGAAGAAAATAGTTCACATTTTTTACACAACAATGTCGTAACTAAAGAACTTTCGATAATATCATAGTATACTATAGTAAATATTTTATCTAAATTTAAAATCTCTAGCTTTCCGATTTTTAACAATATTCGGCCACTTGCAATAGTTTTCTTTTAAGAAAACTAGGAAAAATCGAAAATGAAATTCTTTAAAGCATCAACTAAAACGAATTCGCTATAAAAAATTATGTTTACGCTAACTCTCTCTTAACTTCTTCTACTCGAAAAATTGCTTCCGGCGAAATAAAAAATGAATTAACATTATTGTAAAATTAATAAATTCCTTACTCCACTCATAATCTAAATTCTAATAATATCCTGTGAAAATGTCAAGTTTCCAATATCATTATTTTCGAAATTAACATGCATGATTGATTTTGGAACACGTATTTTTCCATCAATTTTCGGTATTCTCTTACGAGTTAGTTTTACTACATGTATCATGAAAAATCGAAAAATGACATTCTTAAAGTATGTATATCAATTAAATACAATTTTCCAGTGGTGTATTCAAAATTTTCCGAAGAAGAGGGCTAAATAAAATTAGTATTAATTCTATGGCAAAAAAATCTGATTTAGTTCTTAAAAATACAGTAGATACCCTTATAATGTTCTTTATATTATATATACTATATAGTTATATTAAAATGTTAGTTACCATACATTATATTCAACAATTCCACATTATATGAAAAATCAAACTATAATATACATATAATTACATTAATTTAGGTAAACTTTAAATTCTAAGTGGATTGAGAAATCTCTTGTAAAATTTTATAATTATGTTTATTTTCATTATTTCTGGGACAATTTTTCGGATAAAAAGAAGTTGAGTAAGTTTTGATCTTTTAATTCTAGTCAGTACATTAAGGAGGTAATTGTCCGATTTTCCAGTATAGTATTCAGTGCCGGCTTAAACATTTAATTTTTTTTTTTTGGGGGGGGGGGGGGGTGGAGTGGGCTAAAATTAAATTAATGACTTTTTTATATTATTATATACCATAGATAAAAAA
>JAIPRL010001406.1:0-15002 GCA_025469235.1 Pemphigus obesinymphae | reverse complement strand
AATTCGGTTACGCATTTAAAAACGTTTCCCGTCTTTGCCGGATTTCGGGTTTAACACGGTTTAAATTTTTTCCAGGTTCCAGGTACGGGTTTAAAAAACGTGTTTCACTTTTTCCGGTTACGGGTTTCGGCTTTAATACGGTTTTAATATTTTGCGGGTTACACGGGTTTTCACCCCGGGTTCAAACCCGTTTTGACTCCCTGAGGAAAACTACTAAAAATAATGAAAAATTTTTATATAAAATAATATTATACCGAACTTTGCTCAGAATCGCTTTTTCTAATTCCATGTACTATCCTGTAATTTAGGTATATGTAAAAAAAAAAAATTCAAGTTCAACTACAAACATCTTATAATTTTATTATAATATTATATTTTTATTATAAATATACATAACAGTATAACACGAAAAATAGGAGCGACTTTTGGCCCCCTCGCCCTTAGTGTACCCCAGTACACCACTGAAATTTGCTACCGGATAATTGGTAAATATAAAACATTTGGACCGAGTTTACTGGTCGAAAAGTTGTTTACAGAAATATAATATGAAAAAAAATCATTGTAAGACGCAGTTCGCTCCATACACTATAAAATCTCAGACTCAGAGAAATGATTCTTCATATTTTCTTATCTTCAATAATTCTTTTTTGATGTAGTCAATGTGGAAAGAGAGGGCAAGACCATTTCTAAGTCTTTTTGGCTGCACCACACTGACTATTGGTGTTATGAGCGTATAGAATTGTTCGCTATATGAACATAATCAATTGTTTCTTGTACAGATTAATATCATTATCACTGGAACAAAAATGTTTTCAACAGCCAGATGAGGGCACGATGAGTAGTTTTACCGCCGTGCCCACCATTGCTACGGATGCCGTCACAAAGTCCAGTAACAACTGTTGTAGCCCACAACCGTTAATCGAGACTTACAACTTGGTCGAAGAAGTTTACGTCAACAGAGATCAATGTCACACAGAACTCCAAGTGCTGGACGAGTCGCCTGAAGACGGTATTGTCGTCGCCATCGACATCGGCACGACGTACACTGGATACGCCTATTCATTCAGACGGTCCGGCAGGATTAGTGTCATGAAGAAACCCGACTGTAACTATAATTAACAATATATTATTATTATGTTATATTCACAGAGGAAATTTCCACCAAATACCAATCTACGTATTTCTTTAATGGTTATTCTATTTTTTTTTTTTTTTGCCATCTTCACTTCAGGGTATACCTACACTAGGTCTATTATTAGGTACTGACTTATAATTGGTATGTCCATTCCGGAGATAGATTTGATTATTTCGAGTATTAATAAAATATACATTATATCGTATTTTTTATAAAGTAATTGTTTTTAATAAGTGCATTGTTAATATGATTATTAATTAGTACATTATATAGCAGGAGTAGCGAGCAAGAAGAGACTCGCGGGCAGCAAAATATAATGAAAAATATGTTAGAGCCAAGAGTAGAAAAAAGGTTTTAAATTATCGTAAAATACGAAAATACATTGCACATAATTGTCCCGATTTTTATTATTATAGATTAGATATCAAATGTAATAAAATGTATAAAATGGGAAACATTATAATAACATCATGGGATCATGGGATAACTTTGCCTTCATATTATACTGCCTATACAGCCCGGAGGTATCAATCATTAAATCTGCCATTGATTTCTTCAACAAGACCAGACATTTTACACAAATAATTTTCGGTTTCCACCTAAAAGTCAGGAAGGCTTTTAGTAATTTTTCCGAAAGTGTCAATAATATTGAATGGAATAGATTATATCAGCATAAGACATATATAAGTAATATAATATTTAATATAAAAATATATATAATATAAAGAACGTATAACGGCAACGGGTTGCGTAGCTCGACTACCACAATAACTATATCTGACATTATGCTGTGTCTACAGCTAATTATTCATACATACATATATATATACGAGGCATGTCCAGAAAGTAAGTGTACTAGTGCTCTCAAGGCAAGAGGGATTTCCCTCCTCTAAAGTTATTCAAATTTTGGTATTGGGTGGCTTTCTTTGCTTCGAATGAGACCATAACTGGGTCAGCACGACAAAGATTACTGACGCAGTAACATTTTCAATGAACGATGTCCATAAAAATTCCGCAAGTGGAAAGTTTTTGAGATTTTAGAAGTGAAAAATTTTTGGATCGTTATGAACTCGAAAGAGATGATTTTTTCAACTCTATTGTTACTGGATATGAAACATAAGTGGCTCACTACACTTCTGAAACTAAAAGGCACTCCTCACAATGGTGTCACACCAATTCACTTTCGGACAAAAAATTTAAAACTGTCATTTTGGCCAAAAAAATCATGGCATTTTTGGACGAAGGTGAATTAGTGAGACGCCATTGTGATGACTGCTTTTTGATTTCAGGAATGTAGTGAGCCACTCACATTTAATCTTCAGTAACAATAGAGTGGAGAAAATCATCTCTTTTGAGTTCATTATGATCCAAAAACTCTTCATTTCTTCAAAACTTGGCGTGATTTTTTATGGACATCGTTCACTGAAAATACTACTGCGTCCGTAATTTTCGTCGTACAGACCTGGTTCTGATCTCATTCGAAGTAAAGAAAGCCACCCAATACGACAATATGAATAACTTTAGGGGGGAGGAAATCCCTCTGCCTTTGAAAGCACTAGTACACTTATTTTCTGGACATGCCTCGTATAAATATATAATATTATCAATAAAATAATATTAATTTGTGTGAGCTGCTACAACCATGAATTGAATGTGTCAACACAACCTTTATCCTATTCAGACAAATGTATAATATGTTTCTAATCACTTAATTTACTATGAAAGCTAAATACAATGCGTTAAATTAGAAATAAGTTTTTCTCTTCCTTGTAATAATGTGTTTTGCGTTTGTAAATACTGAACAACATTTGTAAATGTTGACACCCAGCATGAACAACAATGCCTGGTCATTACAAATATTAGGCAGAATTTCCATTTAATATATGTATACTTTTTTAAATCTATATTATTTCCACTCTTGGTTTCAAGAGCCGCATTAGATTGATTTAAGAGATGCATGCGGCTCGCCAGCCGTAGTTTTGCCACCCCTGTTATACAGTGGTTGAATTGGAAAAAAATAAAGACGGACTCTAGGCTTAGTTAAAAATCAGTGTTCCAGAACATATTAGATAAAAAGTAAGCGTTGGATGGATGACTTCGTCCCCCACACCACCTATCAAAAGTTTCTCAACCGGGAGAAATTTTTAAAAATATTTTTATACTATTATATAACATATTACATAGAATATAAAAAATACAACTTTTTTTTTTACATCAACGTTGGGTTACATATTTTTAAGAAAGCTTAGTCGCATTCCGCTATCAAAAAAATTGAACATTTATTCCTTTTAAATGAATTATCGAAGAAGCTGTAGATGTAGAACGAAATGTAGTTTTTATATAATTTTTCAAAATTTTTTTTTTATAAATTACTGATAAGTGATCAAAAAGTTATAAAAATTTTATCTTGTTAATTACATGTCAATACGTCAATTTGTCAGTGCTACTGTAAATAATGTGTACATTTTAAGTCTCTGGCATTAATACTTTCTGATAACAATTTATGACAATTTATTTATATAACAATTTTTGGTCATATTCGGTATTGATTTTCTGTTCACGTAAAAAAATTACCTACTGGATAATATAAGGAGAAAACTTATACTACTAATACAAATCGCCATTCCACTAATAAAATTAAATGTAAACAACTACCTATAATAACAGAAATGTATCGTTGTCGCATTAATTTTACTAAGATTTCACCATCTTTTTAGGCTTTAGCCATTCATGGATAATGAAGATTATATTTTATTACCTATGAAACTAATATGATTTAATAAGATCAACTATTTAAAATTGTATATCGTTATTTATATCTAAACCCCATTATGTGATAAGAATAAAAACACATTCGTTTTCGTAACTTCACTATTTTTCCAAAGAAAATTGACATTTTTAAAAAATATTTAATTCAAATTTAAACGGTCACCTAAACTGATTAAAAGCATCCTGCGTTCCTTTATGAATAAATAAAGGGGTACGCTGTTAAACATAAAAAAAATGAAAAGTAGCTCCGTCCCCCTGCATCCCTCTCCAAAATCACCCCTGCTGTTATATAAATGTATAATATAAATATGTATATAGATTAATATTAACTCTTAATCAATATTATTTTATTTTTAACATAAACAAAATAATTAAATTTGTTCCTATTTCGTACAAGTTAGAATAAGATTATTACTAAATAGTATACTAATAGTAGTAACAGTTTACGTCGAGGTATTTAAGGTATTTAAGGTGTGCCAAACTGCTAAATGATATCTACAGGTGGATCAGTAGTTGATACATCTCGTAGCTATAAATTATAACTAATATAGAGTGACCATATCTTGAAAATTCAAAAACAGGACAACAATAAAAATGTGAATATCTTCATAATTTTTACCAAAATTTTCGGTAAATAAGCAAAAACGGGACAAAGAGCGTTCCATTTAAAGTTTGTCTGGACAACAGAACACAATCCTCTAAAACGGGATGTTTTACCCTGAACTAATAATACCTTATATAAATTGTAAGAATGTACATATGATTTTATGTACTGAAGCATTTATAAAATAATTATTGTTTATATTTACTCAAAAGTTAAAGTTAAATAATAATTTAATAGATCCCTATTGAATTTTTCATTGAGTATTTCTGCATAATAGTATATAATTATTATTTTATTTTTAGCTTGGGAAATCTATACACTTGTTCAAATGTTACTATTAATAAATAGTAGAGTATTATAATTTATAAGCAAAAATAATTTTATAGAATTATCTATAGAACAATTTAATATTTTGATCACATTCATAACTATTAAAGTGTATCTAATAAGTAGAACAGACGGAAATTGTGTTTTATAGACCATGACCTGCAATGTCCAATACTGTGAATATCCGGCATGCAATAAACTAGAAGAAATATATTTGCACGTGTTAATTGTAAAATTTTAATCGATTCGTTTCTATATTTTAGATGAAAGCGACACGATAGCCGACGGCCAAAAAATACCAACCGCTTTGTTGTTATCGCCAGATTTCAATTTCCATTCATTTGGAACGGCGGCCCGCGACTATTTCCATGACATGCATCCAGAAGAAGCGCAAAGATGGTTTTACTTCGATAAGTTCAAAATGTTTTTATACAATAAAGAGGTGAATGAATAATCAAATAAACTGTAAACAAAATATGCACACAAACGCATATTAATATTGTCGTATATTGAAATCAAATTATTTTCAGGTTATTTCAAAAGAAACTCATATAATGGCCGCAAACAGTGCATCCCTTCCGGCTACGCGTATATTGACCGAAGCCTTACGACACCTAAGATATTTAATCTTAGAAGAACTCACTGAACGGTGTTCCGAAGCCTTGAGTCCAGATTCGATTGCATGGATATTGACCGTGCCGGCCATATGGAATAAAAGTACTCGACAATTGATAAAGGAAATCGCAATCGATGTTAGCAGAACTCCATATTATATTATTAAACATCTATAATTAATGAACATAAATTTTCATGAACAATGTTTTTATTATATAGGCAGGAATGGGCAATTTAGAAAACCCAGAATCCGTGACTATAGTTTTGGAACCTGAAGCAGCAGCCGTATACTGTCGTAATGCTCGACTTAAACACACCAGAGTGCTTTCGAAAAATAATTTTCAAGATACCTACGAAACTGATTATTGTGTTTTGAACGAAGTAGGCGAAGGTAAATAAAAAAAATGTAATTAAAATAATTGTTTGAACTTTTAAATAGCATACATGGACATATTAGCGTACTAGCAGTCAGCCGATCACTTGAAATTAAATAATTGAAATATTTGCAAGTCAGTATATGTTGTAATTTATTGTTCCGTTTTTATTTGACTTCAGGATATAGCTACTTAGTAGTGAACTGTGGCGGTGGTACAGTTGACGTAACTGTTCATCAGGTATGCCGCACTATCAACCAAATGCCAATCAGTAAACTTCATAAGCCGTCTACAGGAGTCTGTGGATCTCTAAGTAAAATATAATATATTTTATTACAATTAAAATTTGATGTTAAATGTATACCTCTAAAAATTACCCTAAACATTTTAAATCATTATATTTATGTTTATATATGTACGTATTGGCCCACCGGGAAATAAATCCTCTTAAATCCTGCCCCCCCCCCTTAAATGGGCAACTCTTTTATGAAAGCAAAAGAGAGGAAATCGGCCAGGTTTTTTTACTTATTTGTCATTTTCAAAACGATTTATCGATTATTTTCCGGTAGAGCAATATTGGACCCAGTACGCGCCTGTGTTTGTATCTATACGTATATAACTAATTGTTTAAATAATCATTATTATTATTTATTTTAGGTGTAGATATAGAATTTGTTAAACTTTTGTGTGCGTTATTCGGCTTTGGGTTTATGTCAGATTTCAAACTTCAAAGACCAGCGGCTTATATGGAACTTCTTCAAAGGTTTGAAGAAGCTAAAAAATTAGTGTCTAGCAAAGTGAGGGCTCCTATAGTTATAAGGCCTCCATACGCGTTTATAGAACATTACTTGAAGTATTCAGACAAAGACGTTCGTATTGCATAATTTTGTTACGTTTATGAAACATTATATAACTATGTTGTCTAAATGAATTTAAAGGTATCAGACGCTGTAAGAGATTATGGTTCTGATGCAATCGTATGGAACGAACTAGACGGCGTTTTTATATTACATTACCTTTCTATCGAACCACTTTTTCTACCAAGCTTTACGTGCATTTCGGATGTAAGTGTATAAATGTACTTTTAAAATATAAATTTAGCGACATATACCTATATTGACACTTATATATAGGATACTGACTAAATTAGTTTATATATTTCAAACTTGGCGTTTGTTCTAGCAAATCAACAATATAATCAATGAAGATCATAAAGTAACTCATATGTTTTTGGTCGGAGGGTACGCTCAGTCGGCATGGCTTCAAGAAAAGATCGCCGAACGTTTTAGCGATCGTTTGAAAATAATCTTACCCGACTTGGCATTTGTCAGTGTGCTCCGCGGGGCCATTATGTACGAATTAAACAGATCGGATACACCGACATATAAAGCAAAACACAGTTACGCCGTGGGAATAATTAAACCATTCATTGATGATACTCATCCAATCGGTAAAATACATTTCGTTTAATTGTTATTTTTTTTTTTTTTTAGATTTTTCAATTATTTTCACAATGACACCAACTTTCCGAAGTTAAGTTAGTCAATTAATAAATAAATTAAATTAGTTTATTTTCTAATATTCTTATATTATTTTATAACAAACAATTTCGAACATTTTGAATATTTCATTACGGGATAAAATGAAGAAAATAATATTAATCAATCATTGTTAGATATAAATAAAAGTAATTATTGTTTAAAAAACATAATTGCCAATCTAGGCTCTAGTTCGTCAATAATATGTTATTGTCAATAAAACGAATGCACCTCTTCCCATTATTTGATTATACGATTTATACGTACGTTAAAATAATAGTATTATCTTGTACATATCAATTATTATAATTATTACAATACTTATATGATTAATTTCAGAAAAACTCGTCGTAAAAGATGGCAAACGTTGGTGTACGGACTTGTTAGACTATCTAATAGAGGAAAACGACTGTATTAGAGACAATGAGACGATAATAAAAAAATACGCTCCCACTAACTCTTCACAAGACTCGATCGTAATCAATATATACCTAGTACATAACCAATCAGCCAAGGTAAGCGTATACAAATATTAAACACCTACCTATTTAAATTTTTTTTAAAAAAAAAAGCGGTAGGGGTAGAAGCACTTTACTTGATGGAAATGTTAAATTTAAAATAATTTATTTTAATATAACGATTTTGAACGGAGCTCACTGAAAATATAATAAATCGGTAAACTTGACAACTTTATTTGCAGTGGTTAGGGAACGTTCAAGTATGATGTAAGCGCCTAGGGGAGGGGGTCTCTCGTATGCTTACATTTGCTGACAAGGAGGATGGGGGGCGGATTAAAACCATGCTGACGTCAACAGTAATAAAAAAAAAAAAAAATCAAAATATGAACTGATTTTTATCAAAATATATAAGATATGTAACAAAATTTTTAATTAATTCATTTAAAATTCGCAAATTTTGTTAATAGATGAGAGGTCGTTGAACATATGCTGACGTAATAAAGTAGGGGGGTCGAAAATTTGCTGACAAGGGAGAGGAGGGAGTCTATAAAAGCCAAAAATTAGCTGACGTAATACTTAAACACCCCCTTAAAGTATGAGGGAACGAAGGGGGACGGCGTCCCCCTTCTTTGGTTATCTTAAGTTTAGCGTCTCCTTTAGTTTAAATTCCGGGGGACAATTTAAATATTTTTTTAATCATAAAATTACGTGTAAATACATTAAAAGTATAAGTAATTCAAAAATGGTAATGAATGATAAACCACGGTTTTATAATATAACCGTAATGACGAAAATAGTTCTAATTTAATGTGGACTGAATTTTTTATTTTTATAATTCATATAATTTTATTAGTTTTTAGTTTTTTGTCGCGTAATCACGATATTTGTTTAAAAATATGTTTACGCATTATTCAATTTTATTAATTTAAGAATATTTTAGAAAATAAAATAAAAAACTAATTATAAAAAACAAAATTTTCTAGTGACTGGTGGAGCCGATTTTGGATATATGCATTTTTACACGTTTCATGAGTTGTTAAAAAAAAAATAAAAAATATTTTAACAGCTGATAAAACATGTAAAAATGTTTATGTCAAAAATCGGCTCCATCAGTCGCTAGATAATGTTGTTATCTATAATTTGTTTTTCGTTCCGTATTTCTAACATGTTTGTGAGTTGATAAAAATAAAAATTTTAACGCAAGTTTTTCATTAAAAAATTGCCGATGTCCTCTTAAGACTGAATTTGATGGATTTTTTTCATATAATTTTATAGGTACTTACCTATAATGTTATACATTAGGTAACACGAATGCTAGAGTATAGTACCAGTAGATCAAAATGTTTATTTGAAAGTTGAGATATAGAATTTGTAGTTTTGTACATAATATTAAAAAATGAAATAAAAAAAGTTTAAAAAATGGTATTTAGTTATAAATTGTTTGCAAGATCTATATTATAAAAAAAAAAAAAAAAAACGATTTCGGTAAAAACCAAAAATATATTATTTTTAATAGTTTTAATAGTCTTATTGTTTTTAATGAATGTTTGATTTTTTTTTTTTTTACTGTTCTTATTTAAGAGATTCTTAGTGTCAAAAAATTTCAAAAACAAATTTAATAAGGTTTAATGGTTTGGGATGTTTTTTTTTTTTTTTTTGCATTAGCTTTAGCCTTCCTTGCAATTTATTATTTTCCACTATAACCATTGTTTATTTGTTAAAAATAACCTCTTAAAAGTATCATATAGAACGAATTTGCTATCAAAAAATATGTTTACCTCCTGCTCGACTCCTATCCAAAAAATTTGTTTCTAGAAAAAATAAAAATAAACATCATTGTAAACCCATGAATTTCCTTGTTCCGTTCAGTTTCAGACTTTACATTGATCATAGTATTATACTATTTTGTATATATACATCATATATATATATATATTATATAGGTATATATTGTAATAAAGTGGTAGATATTTAAAAGTATTATAAAAGTACATTAGTAGGTACCTACTACTTCTAAATATAGTTAATATACACAATACACATGTGTGATAATTAATAAGTATTTTAGTGTTTGTTTTCTGTATAGTTTGTCACGGACAACGGAGTGTCAAAATGTGGTTCGTTAAAACTGACGAGAAACGAAGACGTTCAGTTATCTAAAGAATTGTTAGTACAGATGGGATTTTGCGGTCAAGGAGAAGTTGTAGCTACCGCACTAGATTTAGCTAGTGGTACTCGAGTTGATGCTCAGATTACTGAAACCGATTGTTAAAAATATTGTAATCGGATAATTCCATATTGGATTTAGTTGTAAAATGTAATTTAAAAATAATAACTACCTATATAGAAATGTTAAATATGAATCTTATATGGAACGGCTCAATGAGGCTCTATACATGCGACTTACGAATATGTAAATTATATCTGTATAGTGTATATATATTACTTATTTTAAAGAAATAAATAATAATTAATACATTATATTCAAAATTATTAAATATGATGTGCACTATCTGTCTTGAAAAAGTTCATTGACATAATATTAAAAATACTTCTAATATCCTGTTAAAATATATGTTAAGATAATGATCATCATTCATTAAATACGTACTATTTAAGATTACATGAAATATAGACTAAAAACCGATTTCAGTAAGTTATTAAATATAGATACCTACACAATTAATTTATATCAATAATGTTCCTATATTAAAAATTGTATTAAATATTAGAAAAGCAAACATTTCGTTATTAAAATAAAATGTTGACTTATCTATATGACTGTAATTACGTGTAATATATTTTATGACATCAAGTAGGTAGGTAATTAGGTATTTCATTAAAAACAGACAACAATGGGTAACTGTTTTTTTTTTTTTTTTTTAATTGTATCTACAATCTACATTCTAAGGTAATAATAATATTATATACCTATGTGACTACGTCCTATTACAATAATATATACTAATATACTATAGGTAATAACTGGTAGGTACCTATAGTAAACCATCACTATATCAGGGATCTTCAAAATTTTTTATTCGAGGGCCATATAAAAAATTTAACGCTATTTTTAATTTTAGAGAAATATAAAATATACAAGACTTACTTAAAATACCTATATATATATATATATTTTTTTTTAAAAATTATAATTTTACATAGTTATTGTACTTACAAAAAAGCTCATTTCCAAACCCATTCACAACCCGCTAGGTTGTAAAAATAATGGTCGACTCTTTTCAATTAAAAAAATATCAATTTCATTTCTTATCGAGCTGCTGTAAAATATATCTAAATATACCCGGGTAATCTATTTCTATTAATTTCAAAAACATTTAAAAACTCTCGAAACTGAAGTGAGATATTACACATATTTCTAGATCTTTTATTGTCCATTATTGGGAGGCCAGTTAAAACTTGTTCGCGAGCCGTTGTTATTGAAGACGCTTGCACTATATAATCTGTATAAGGCCTTATGGCTCGTACATGTATTAAGTACTACTTATTGCCTACCTATAAGTCTTTTAAATGTATAATATTTAATATTGTATGATAATCAAAAAATAAATAGAATACTTGGAGTTTTGATTTTTTGAAAACATTCTGATGGTTATTTTTTCATTGTAATTAATTTTCAATACCTAAGTGTAGGTACTATAGTGTAATTTTGTTCCAGAGGACACGAAACAACGTATGTTGCAATAAATTACAGTCATATTATAATATTATAATTTTATAATTATTAATTTAATTAATATTAATTATAATATAATACTGGAGTCTGGCACATTCTATATAAACTATATCAGGGGCGTCATTTGGGGGAGGAGCCGGGCGTGCAATGGCACTACTATTAATTTAAAAGTGGCCTGCCAATGCTCTAATCTATAGAATATATAATTGTGCCGACCAAATTTCCGTAATAGTTAGAAAAAGAAGTCCAAGAACTTTTTTTTTTTTTTTTTACATTATTTTAATATACCATTAAAATGTGAAGAAAAATGGCCCGGTAAAACGTTAAAATTGGCCTGCCTTAAAGTCCGCACACCCGAAAAATAAACTGAAATGACGCCCCTGAACGATATACTGGAATTAACTAAATTATTTTTTATTAAATGTACGTTAATTAACTCATAAAATTCTGTATAATAAACCTCGATGGATTAAAAACAATACAATTATAATATGACTGTACCGTAGTGCGTTGACCAAAATTACAATGCTGCATAATATTACGCGGAGGCTCTCGTTCGTGACCAAAAATACTATACCGCAACGAATTACTTCCGTGATGAGTGATGACTGTTATGGGTATAGGGTTAGGTTGTATATAATTATATTTAATTAATTATATTATAAATGTGTAATAATATATTTAATTTTTGAGAAAATCGAGGAAAAATTTTTTAACAAAATGGGAATAACGTTCTTCTAAAGCACATTTTACGACGAATTCAAATCGGTTTTCAGAATTCTTATCGTCACATCACCAGCGGTCATTCGATATGTCGGAAATGGGATTTAGCGCGTGTTTTAAAACACAGTAGGTAGCCGTATTTGCTGAGACATGAGCCTGTGCGTACACAACCATCATTATAATCAAGAAATTCGCCAGCGTAAACCGGTTTACTTTACCGATCCCGATTAATGATTGTGATTCTGTGTATAGATACACCGGTAGTGTCACGGGAAATTTATACCCACAAAATGTACCCATACCCTCCTAGTAAATTATACCGGGAGGTATATGTATGTAATGTATTTATGTATTATTTATTATTTATAATCTTACATAGGAAAATGGAAAAATATTAATTATGAATAATATATGATCTCAAGCTAAATAAAACTGTAAAATACATATATATGAGTATTAACTATAATATATAAATATATTATATAACATGAGTATATAAATATATATATATATATTATATATGTATATTATATTATATTTATAAAACCAAATGTTTTCAAACTCAGTGAACTACCTCGGTCAGATATTTAAATTTTATATTCATTAAATATTTTTAACATTATTGGGAAGTCGGAAGGGGAGGGCATATTTTTGGAATTGTTCGTAACACATTTAGTTTAAGTCGTAGAGCCCTCGAGATACCATTGATGGGTAGAGAGTACATATCGGTGCATAACGTACTAAACTCCCTCCCCTCTCCCCACTTCCTTTTTTTTTGGTTTTGCTATAACTCCTTCGTTATTAATGATTGGAACACTGTATAAACGGGATAAAATTTGGTTCACACGTCCTTTAAGGGTACGCCCAGCAAGTTCTCCCAAAAATCCCTACTGAGGGATTTTTTTTTTATAATTATTTCATTCAATTGTACAATTGAATTTTAATTTGATAAGGTTCCCCATGCGGGCTTAAGGAGCCGATCTACCGTATTTTTAGGAAGACATTTTTTTGAAAGGGATACCAAAAGAGGATTTTCAAATTCGTCTCCCGTTATCGATTTTTTTTTTTTTTACCAATTAACTATTTAATTATATTAATTATATTTTTAAGAAAATCCTTAATCCTATAACTGTTATATATACATTTATAATATAAATTTAATTAAACCTATATATTTTACATAAAAATAAACAATAATCAATGCCGTATAGGTAGGTAGGTATTTTATTTGAAAATTCTCTTTTGATATCTCTTCCAAAAAAAAAACCCTACCGAAAATTACAGTAGATCCGTTCCTTATGTCTGCATAGGGAACCTTACCATACATAGTAAGATTCAATCGTATAAACAGAAAGGAATTAAAAAAAAAAAAAATCCCTCAGAAGGGATTTTTGGGAGAACTTGCCGGGTGTACCTCTTAAAGGACACGAACCAAATTTTATCCCGTTTATACGGTATTCCAGTCATTATAATAACAAAGGAGTTATAGCAAAACCAAAAAAAAAAACGAAGTGGGGGGGGAGGATTTAGTACGTTATACACCGATGTACTCTCTACCCATCAATGGTATCCTGAGGGCTCTACGACTTGAACTAAATGTGTTATAACAATTCTAAAAGTACACCCTCCCCTTCCGACTTCCCAATAATGTTAAAAATATTTAGAATTGGTAGTGAATTATTATTTTAAATATCCAACCGATGGAGTCCACTGAATTTGAACACATTTGGTTTTATGAATATAATATAATAGGTATATAGTACCATAAAGTATATACATATATTATATACCTAATATATATATATATATATATTTATATATTAGTATTAATACCTATATATTTTAAAGTTTTATTTATAATTAATATTGTTTCATTTTCTTAAGAAAGATTTTAAATAAATAAATAAATAATACATAATAAATACGTGCGGCCGATTTTTACCTCCCGGTTATTCGTAAAAAAAAAGTACTTCTTTTTTACGGTGCACACTACTTGCGTCCCAAATTCTTATCAATAATATACACTTGCGTCCGCAAAAAATCAAATACCACAAATTGTTATCTACGGTGCATACTATACTTGCGTCCCAAATCAAAATATCAATTAAAATGTATGACCTACTTGCGTCCCTATTCCCTGGTCTGAAATAATTATCTATTCGACTATGAATGAGTACCTACATTTTCGTTTTACGATTTATTTCAGCACCTAAAATTGTGTTTAATATGAAAAATTTGATTTTTAGTACAATATTAGAAAGTGTATTAATCAAATTAGCCAATTCTACATTTCTACATAGTATAATGTTGATGAGTATAATAAAAAAAGTCATTCAAAGAAAAAAATGGATTAAATGTGTAGTACGAAAATCAGAATAGTTCAGGGGCTGTTTTATTTGTTTCATATTTAAAATCAGGGAGTCAAAACGGGTTAAAATTTTTCGGGTTTCGGGTTACGGATTTAAACCGGTTAAAATTTTTCCGGGTTTCTGATACGTGGTTAAAAAACGGTTTTAATTTTTTCTGGGTTCCGAGTTCGGTGTTGAAAAACAGTTAATATTTTTTTTGGGTTACGGGTTTCGGGTTTAAAATGTGTTAAATTTTTTCCAGGTTACGGTTTTCGGGTTTAAAACTAGTTAAAATTTTTTTCAGTTGACGGGTTTCGGGTTAAATTTTTTCCGGTTAATGGGTTTCAGATTCAATTTTTGGGGTTCATTTTTAAGTATCAGGTTCAAAATATTTGTTTTTTTTTTTGAGGATTC
>JAIPRL010001405.1:0-84278 GCA_025469235.1 Pemphigus obesinymphae | reverse complement strand
TAAGAAAATGTAATATTGTAAAAATAATATAATGTAAATTTATAAAATAAAATATCTTATATATGGTTTTTGGTTTATGACGTTAATTTCGCCCCCCCCCCTGAGTTTTCTTAGATGGACGCCCTTGTATTTGGGTAATATTATTAATAATATATAATCAACGGTAATATATATTGTATTTAATATAATATCTCATAATATATTATTAAATGCAACATTATTAATTATTGTTTACTATAAATATTTAGGTACTTGTATTTATATATAATATATATTATATTAATAAATATTATGTATTATTCTATTGGGTTTCATCCGTTTTATAAATTAAATAAGATAAAATAGAATCTTTCATTGTATAGTTGGCTCATAATAATAACTATATTATATACTAGATAATATAAATCATATATTATGGACTGTAACATAGTTGAAACATTGTTTTAGTTTTAAATTCGAATCACTATATCGCCAACTGTCGAACTATAGTATGATTGTAAGAATTAATTAATTAAATTTTTTTTCATTTTAATATCTTATCTGCAATGAGGTACAAAGATTAGAGTTCTGGTTACTGTACGTAATGTGATACGTGTATTTATCAGCTACATACCCCTAGATACAGGGACAGCGTTTAAGGGGCATTGGGGCCATCTTCCTCCTTGACATTTTCAACTATACGCGTAAATAATTTTTTTATAATTTTTTCTAACAGTATATAACACGACATGTCATGATATGATGAGTACTTTTAAAAACACCAGTGTTGCCAGAACTTATATTTAAAAAATAGCTTTACATTATTACTAATAAATTAGTTAGAAATAGCTATTTGCAGACGCGTACGGGATCCAATGGATCCAATTTCTCAACCGGAAAATAATCGATAAATCTCGTTTTGAAATGGCAAATAAGCAAAAAAATAAAATAAAGGTCATTCGTCCAAAATGTGTATACGTATGTACATTGATTATATAAGGATTATTATATAATCAATGGTATGTATAATGTATATACTCAGGGCCGGTTAGGTTAAGGTATAGGCGAGCTAAGCGCCAGCCTATTGAGCGGCACTTTCTTAAGGGCAGCGTTCTAATAATTAAAAAGGTTTTTAATGTAATAAAAGTTGATGACATATTTTTTTTCCTTATTTAGTCAAATCATTTGTAGGTTTATCGGCAAATTATAGAATTTTTTTATGGGAATCAAAAATGATTTTGTTTTATAAGAGTTATTATAACATATGGTTTTACCTAGAAACATATTATTTTTTATTGAGCCGGCCCTGCATGTGCCTATATTAAAAAATATTGTGTGTCCCCTCCCTCCCCCCCCCAGGCAAAGAATAAATGCACCACCGCTTTGATAAAATGCTAAATACACCAGTGGTATAGGTACGATTGTGCACGACAAGGACCGGTGTGCGATTTGGCCTTTTTCCGGGCAATGCTGTCTGTGTTATGCACTGACGAGTTACGCCGCCACGAGGACGCTGGGAAACCAGACACGTGTGCGCGTGATTGCCGTTCAAACGCCGTCGGCGACATAATAAAACGCGCGCCCCGACGGATCGAGTTTTGACTCATTGCGGCAGGTCATTCGACTGGACCGGCACGACACTGTATAACGACGGTCAATATCTCCGGCGACCACACCGCAGACACCCAATAGCAGCCGTAGTTGACCGTCTATCTGTACGGATGTGTGCAATGTGCATTCTGTGTATACAGAGTGTTTCAACAATTATTTGAAATATATCGTCTTGGGGATTTCAATGAATAATATTGAAAATATACATACGTTTTTTTTTTTTTTTTTTTCATAAGTTATTCTTTTATGTGTCGAGTATAAAAAATTGGTCGAATTTCGATTACCCGTTGCATTATTGTTTTGGGTACACACGTTTCAGAAAAAATACGATAAATATTGTATAGTTAACTACCTATCATAAAAACGACTAAAAAATGTGGATCTTTAATTATATATCAATGACCTATTTTACAATCATCAAAATATATAACTCAAAATTATACATCTGTAGTATACATTGATTACATATCATATAAATAATGAACACACTGTATGTACGTATACTCCATACCTACTTATGTATTTTACTCGTTTGTCGGTTTTTTTTTTTATTCATTATCTTTTATAAATACAATATACATATTTATTCTACGATTCCTCGCTGCAATCTAGATTTACATGATTGAAAACGAGAAATCGGATCATTTTATCGTGTGGTATCCACGTCCACCGGGCGGGCACCATGTGTGCGTTTGACATTGACAAGTAGGTAGCCTGCGATCAAAGTCGCCCGGTTGCAATACAGGTCATAAATCGTTTTGAACATTATCTAATGGTCAACAGATATAATATTTATATTATAGTGTGACGACGCGTGTGTGTAGTCTGGTTTCTTTGAAGCTGAATTTTTGCCGCATTTTCTCCGAAATGTACACGAGTACATACACACATTTTGCGGTAACGTCACAGTCACGTCAAAAACAGGATGGCGATAATGATTATATAAATAATACATAATACTATATAATAATAGTACGGCGAATTTTTTGTTATTTCAAACAAATTAATGCTTCCGTTCGATAATATTCGTATTGAAAAATATTATCAATATTTTAATTCTTATAAAATATATCCATTAAGTATAACTTGTCCAGTTCATCTGCGGCCTCGGTGACGTCATACGGCTGGTCAGATCAAGGGTTCAAAAATATAAATTGAATATCAGTGTAACCAGAACGAAAAATATATCAAACATTAGATAGATGATAATAAATTATTATTTGGTATTGAACCAGATAAAAGTCTAAATTCGTTAGGAAAGTCATGGTACTTGTATTTGTATACATTATGTATAAATATATTTTGTGAACAATATGTGATATACCTACAATTTTGAACTTTTACATTATTGGGTAGTTAGTATTTTGCTGGAGTATTCCATGGAGATAACCTCAAAAAAATATATGTTGACAACACACTCGTGCTTCCATAATTTTAATAACCCCTACAAATTAAAAAATGTAACGGTCGCCAAGGGCGTAGGTGAACTGGACGGGTTATTCCTGTTATCAGTGGCGGATTTAAGGAAAAGTCCAAGGAGGCAATTGTTACCCATGTAAGTCCATTAAAAAGATAAAAAATATTTTATTACAAAAGATCATTTTATAACATAGGTTATTATATTATATTATGTATGTATACCAATGTATTTTATATTATTAAACAAGTTCCTTTATTTTGGACTGTAATATTAAGCACTGCAGTAATTAATACATTTTTCAATGTTTGATATATTATACAAAAATAAAAGTGCTAAAATAAAAAAAAACAAATAAATAAATAAATTTAAAAAGATTAGATTAAAAAACCAGCAATAATAATAAATTTATTTAAGCCCGAAGGTATGAATAACATATGAGGAGAACGGGAATTCAGGGCAAGTGGAATATCGGGAGAAATATATAACCAAAAGAATATAAATGAGAAAGTAAGAATTGTTCATGATAGAATAGAGGGAAAATAAAGAGGATATTATATAGGAACTCATCAGGATGAAGAATGTGCAATGGTGATGAGTTGAATCAGAATGAAAAAGTGAATAACTTTCAAGGTCCAAGCCGTAGGTACATAGTCGAAAATGAATTACGATTAGAGAAGATGACCGTTTTTGAGGGTTGCATTCCGTTGTTCCGACAAACTAAAAACGAAACTCTTTTTGTCCCACATTACACATTCAATATTTGAGGAGTTATATAGATAGGCAATTTCAACTACATTTTTAGAAAAATAAAATTGGATGTTTCATTATTTTTTAATATAATTTACAACAGTTTTGGTGTTATTCATTGTATAGTTTCAACTGTCAATTTAGTCATGCTGCTGAAAAATGTCAATATTTTTTGATCAAACTAATTTTTGCTTTCTAAAATGACGAGAACAAACTGCAGTACTGTAGCAATAGGTACCAATATATTAAAACATTTTAAATCGATAATTAACAAACGTAAAATGTTCAAACTAAAAAAGGCTAAAACAAGATATTGGATATGGTGAATTTATAAACATTGGATTTGAAAGCATTAGGCAATGATAAATCATTATTTTCAATTAAATGATTTTGGGCGGAACTCGGATGAATATATTTTTTTCAAAGTGAGCCATTGGTAGTTTTACCTCTAAACCCCTCACTAACCCTATAATTTACACAAATATAGTCAAAAATTGGAAAAAACAAATTTTAAATTTCATTTCGTCAGTAAAGTACTTTTTTACATATTATGTGTAAATTTCAAGGCTGTATTTCAAGTTATAAATAGAAGTAACAATAATCAATTTATAACGAACTTGTATTATTAACGTTTTTATTTTAATTTTATTGTAATTTTTGGTAGTTTTTTCTTATGTGTTTATCAAAAAGTCAAAAAATAATAACGTGCCCATTTAAAAGTACCATACTGAATAAATTGTCTACCAAAAAATTAATATACACAATATATATAACGATCGGATCAAGTTTTTTGGTTGAAAAGTTGTTTGCAAGGAAAAAACATCATTGTAAAACTATCAGCTATTTCACACTGTGCAGAATCTAAAACAATTTGGACAAGAAAACCAGAGCTTGAAAATGTTATGTTTATAACGTTATAACGAAAAAATCGATAACCTTTTAAGAGGAAAAACGTTATAACTTATAACGAAAAAATTAATAATGTTTTCAAGCCCTGAAGAAAACTCTATACGTTACGGCTTAGTAAATATTATTCTCATAATCTCATTTATTATATATTATTTTCTTTAAATTTTGACTCTGTAATTACTAGAAAGTGTGAACATGTTTTAATGCTGTTAAAATGGGGATGTCCTTTTAACTTTAAAATATGTAGGACTTTATAGTGGTTAATTTCAGTTTTCAAAAATAATAATAAATTATATATTACTTAAGTAAAGGAACGAAAAAAATTTATTAAAATTGTCTTGTTATCCCATTGTGATATAAATACAGATTTTTAAACGTTTTGAGTTTTAAAATTAGATATGTTTATTTATACTAAGAATTTATTTATTTTTGCTTTATTGAATATTAAATATAATATGACGTGTATTTTTATTTAAATTATAGCTAGCATATTAATAGGTACCTATGTTATGATAAATAAATAATACAACATTATAATATATTTACAGTAATTAAATTACATAATATTATAATATAATACAAATTGAATTAAAAGAAGAAAACACGATGAGTCAATAAAATTAATGATTTTAATAATAATAAATAAGCGCATGAGTTATCTGTATTATGTGTATTATAATAGGTAAGTATAATAAATTATGAAGTTAATAAGGTGTTTTTAATAAAATCGTAAATAGTATTTAGTATATGAAATATTATATTTAATAATATAGTCTACTATCAAACTGTAATAGCAGTCGTTATCATTAAAATTATTATTGAAAATGGAAAGTAATATACATGTATATATATATATATTTATATGGAAGAGAATTTTTTTTATGTTGAATCATTCTGTTGGGCATTAAAGGGTTAACAATAGCCACCCTATAACTAAATCATAAGATTTACATGTAGTATACCTACACACGTTAGATTATATGCTCAATTCTACTTATTTTTTTTTTTTAAAGTTTATGTATGAGATAAACAAATATACAATATACATTTGGTATCTGTAGACTGCAGGTATAGAATGAATGATTTTGATAATTTAAGAACGATTAAGAATAGGTACAGACAAGGGATTTACGACAGATTGTCATTGTCGATACAGCAATAATTCTTCTTCTTACTTTTTTATTTATTAGCCAGACTGACCCTATTTATAGTGATTATAATTTTAAATCCTTTCAGCTGTCTCGGATGTACATTTTTAGACCAATATAGTGAATACACAGGTGAAGTAATTGTTCAGTACCTACCATTTGTTAGAAAAACAACTTTATGAATATAAAATAAAACGCATTAGTATTTTATATTTATTATCCAGTTTAAATTTGTTTAATAAAAAAAAAAAATTTATTTTTACAAAACTCAAGAAGTCTGATTATGACATTTCGATGATTGTAACTGTAAATTGATATATATATCGTGCAATACATTTCATTATGAATTTTATAATAATATTATAACAAATAAGTCTTTATAACTGTATAAACAAAAAAAGTAGTTGAATTGAGTTTGTGATGAGTCGATTTGTAGAATAATATTGTATTTCAAATAAGATAAATCTATAAAAAAATATTATATTTTGTAAAATATTATTGTGTGTTATTCCTAACTGTGTATTTGTATATTATGACCATTGATATTAGAAACCTAAATTGTGTTGTGATTTTCATGTAAAATGTGGAAAGTACGGAATTGTGTTACATTCATTTGATTAACATATTATTTTAACGATATGAAATTATGAAGAAATATAATGTAAAAAACTTTGTTCAATCAAATTATCTGTTCATACTTTAAGCTGCAAATGTTTGTATAGTATTTAAAAAAAATCATACATTGTTCTTAAATTTTTTTATATATTAAATGTAATTATGTTTTATTATATATTTTATAAGGTTATAATTATTTTTTAAATGTTCATTTGTATGTGGCAATTTTGTTTTTTTTTAATAGACAGTTATGGTCTAGAGACAACCATATACTCGATATCTAAAGAAACTCTGGAACGACTTTTGAAGACTGCGTTAAGAAAACAATGATTAGAATTTCTAATTTGGTATTCTATATTTCTGTAGTTGAATATTATTGTAAATATTCGTAACTCACAAACCTATAAAAGGAATCGGGTTCAGAGATAAAAAAAAAAAAGGAGAGAAATGTATATGTAAATGTCTTATTTAACTTGTTTGACAGCATATTCTGTCACAATGACTATATTTTGGATACGATATATTTAGTTTTACAGACTATTAGTTAGGTTACATATGAGTTATTTCAGTTTATTTTAAGATCCGTCAAATTTAATTCAATACACACTCTAGAAAGCAAGCCAAAAAATATATTATTGGACTAATTTGGAAATGATAATTTGTTTGTGTGTATAATCTACTACCTATATTAACTCGTATATATATATATATATATACTCGTCTAATATATAGGTAACTGTTTTCGCAAGGAAATTTAAACAACTTTGTGAAGTGTAAATAAGTACCTATATGTTTTTACAATTTAAATACATATATAGACAATGGTAACACGTACTTGAATATTTTGGAATTATTTTTGTACTTTTGTATTTTCTAACCAATTTTAATTTGAATATGTACCTATAAAATTTTAAAATAAGTAGGTACCTAATTTATACAAACTTTAACATTTATATTTTATTTTACAGAATATATTTAATTCTTCAGGAAAACACAATCACATTTATCTAGATTATAATATTATACTGAAATTTAGTGGTCGTTTTTATAATAATAATAATACAATAATGTAGTTGTATGTAGCTCAATGTAAAACTAATAATAAGTAGGTATCTAAATATTGATATTTATTTATTCTTTAAGTAACATTTGTATGATAATTATTAATTTTAATAATTTTAAATTTTACTTAGTACTTATTACTTATATAGCAGATGGATATATAGTATATAATGCATTTAATTAATATACATTAACAATGTATTATTCCATAATTCAATCACTACAATATTAGTTCATATATGCATATCTACTATTTGTAATCAGTGGTAGATTTAATAATAGGTATATATGCTATACTTATATTATATTATAATCTTTTTATACGTATAGCTCATAAAAAAGAGTAGAGTATTATATTCTATTTGGTAAAATATATATCCATTAATTAAATATTTCTTTATTTGTATTGATTTTGACATTAATTTAATTTACGAAAATATTATAATTTATATGTAGAACATATAGATGATACATATTTATTAGTTATGATATACAATGTTAATATATTGTAGAATTTACAAGTTTCATTTGATTCTAAGTTAACTTCCAATTCTCATATATATATATATATGTTTTAAATTAAAATACAGATTCTAGATTTTAAAGAATTCAAAACAATTTTCTACGATTTACAACTTTTGAGTTTAAAATGAGACCGGACCCATTCATGATCCATACATAAATTTTGTAAATTTAAATTTAAATTAACTAAATGTCCTTACATTTAGTAAGTACTCCTTAAAACATGGTTTTCTTTCTCAATTTAGAATGTTTAAAGGATTCTACAGATTGTTTCATTATAATTTTTAATATAAGAACTAATACTTCGAAAACTAGAAATAATAATCTAATTTACACAGAGAAGTATTACTAATAAAAACTACATTATATTCTCTTCACCAGAAAACCTATTAATGTCTTCTGGAAACCAGTATAGATTGGATTTTTCGTAATTATTTAATGATAATATCTTTACAATTTAATTTATGATAGCATCATATTAGTATTTAGATCTTTTACCAATAATTCTTAATCGTCATTATTATTAATACTCATTATAGTTCTTAGATACTTGTAGTATTATTAGGACATTAGGTAATAAATCCAATGTATAATGTATATACTATACCTATATAATTTACTGTATTCATATAAAAAAAAAAAAAAAAAATAGGTATTTGTATCGCAGAATTGATAAAATGTGATTTTAATAATTACATATTTTGTTAAAACATATACCTACTTGTATATTGTCAACAATCATTACTTAATTATAAGTATAAAAACTATAATAAAATACTTACCTATATTTCTTGACAGAAATAATATTACATAGGTATATTATTATATTATTAGGTACCTATATGAATTGTATATACATTGCAGTATTTGTTTTTAAGTTTTCTACTTTTCGTCTATAAAACCGTTGTCGAAGGTTATGATATGAATTCGTACTATAATTATTACCTAACAAAATCCGTCACTGTCTGTCCATAGACCTAGGTACCATGAATTAATTCCTTTAGTACCTATAACTATAATATATCAGCTATATACTTTACAAAACAATTTGTACTACACACTTTTACAACAGAGACATGCTTTGCCTTCACCTCCTATTATGTTACCGTTATTTCCATTACTATATTATATTTGTAATGAAAATAAATACAAAAATCATCAAATGTTTTTTAAAAATAAATTCAAGAAAACGAAAATTTTCAATGTTGGAAAAAATTCTTATTTAAATATATACTTGTATGCAGAAAATAATGTGTACATTTATAATTACTACACACTTTTTTAATATTCGTACCTACTGCACATTTGAATTTTCGTATTGCACACTTTGTGTGGTACTGCATGGTGCACGTTAAAATAGGGGCTGCTATATATGCGTGTAGGTAGCTGAGCCGTATCCAATACATGGGAGTGGTAATTGCCACTTAATTACCTCCCGTTGAACATGGGTATAATGAAATATTTTTTAACGTACATATTGATAATACTTTTATTTAGATAATAAATAATTGTATTTTAATATTAATTTTTTTTTTGGTCATATATATATATATGATATATAATTTTTTTTCGTAAGGTTATAATAATTATTGTTTTGAGTAAAAAAAAAAAAAAAAAAAATTGATTCCTCGTATTAAGTATTTTTTCTGGAGATTCGAATGTGTATTGTAGGGTAATAGGAAAAAAAAGAAAAATTATTTTAGTTTGGATTTTATACATACATAACAAAATAAAGATAACTAGGTATTTTTATTATACATTTCTATTAATTTCTCATAATATAATGGGTGTAATCACATCATAATTAACGGTATAATAAATAAATAATTTTCAATTATCACAGCTATAACATTAATATTATAATATTATAATATGTGTTAACGGTCAGTTAGTATTCTATGGTGATAATTTCATTATATTTATTATTTTGTAGAATATTTATTTTGTATTATCATAGGATTCTGATTATTATTATTCATATACCTACTAAAGTATTCCAGATTTTTTGACAGCAATTGTAGGTACACACCATACACTTTTACTGAGTTTTTTTTTAATATTAAGAATTTAAGAATTAAGATTGTAAAGATTATTATTGACCATATAATATAAGCTCTATACCATATTATTGACAATCCGTGATTATTGAAAATGATTTATTTGTAACATTATGACAACAAATACAATGAAAAATATCTAGTTATCATTGTTTTGTCGTTATATTATGTATAAAATCCAAACTAAAACAATTTGTCTTTTTTTTTTTCTGTGGCTTTTTTTCTTTGGGTTTTTTTTTCCCCTAGATTCATATTGTAGATATATATGCGTTTTTGTAGTACCCTGTACACTATATATACTATATGTTATAATAAAACATATTGCGGGGTCTTATAATATATTATGTTGAGCGTGACTAAATGTCGGTTTTGTAACAGACAACGATACGAATGAGCATATATAGAAGGGTTCGCCTTGTTCGCCGATGACACACGTATATAATATATATATATATTATGATTAATACCCTTTAATATTCACAGCCCCTAATCCGTCCGTCCGTGTGGGGGCCGCCGCTTAAGGAATGTCTTCCGTCTATACACGTGTGATTTGTACGGGTAAGTGTAGTGTGCGCGTTTAGGACGCGGCGGCATTTCAATTGATGCATTTTAATAAGGATGTGGTGGACGAACATGTTTTTTTTGCCATCATGTGACCGTGAAACAAAAAAAAAAAAAAAAAAAAAAAAAAAACAAAAATATACGCTATTAAATTGAATTGGGAAATGTAATTTTTTTAACAGTAGTTCAAGGTAGATATTATATTATATTATATTGATGCGCGTCACGACTTTCATGGTGTTGTGTGTATACATATATATTATATATATGTAATATTTTGATATTTTTCAGTGACGTATACGTATTTTTTTTACGACTCTCATGGGTTTTTATCTTCAGACGTGACGTAACGCCGGGAGATTGTAAGTCAATATTCTTCGCATAGGTACGGTAAACACTGTAGAGGTATATTATATACCTACTATTCTTTTGCGGTTTAGTGTCCATATCCGTAGGTAATCTGTGATGTTTCAATGTTTTTTTTTTTTTTATTATACCGATTCTTATAATAAGCATATTGTATTATACGTAATGTAAATTTGGATGAGTGAAGCTCAAGTTGATAATAATTTTATATGAAATACGTATTCCGCGCATATTACTACTAAACGTATAATCCGTATAATATGATAAATCTTAAGATGAACTCATTTATATATATATATATATATATATATATATATACACACACACTGAATTAAATATCATCGGTAGAATTAACAATATGCAATAATCAAATTTTAACAAACGAATATTTGTTGAAATAATAACATTTTTACTATTTTAATGTATATATTGTTAAATTAATAAAAAATGTGTTTACAATAACAAATTCATTTTGTAAATTTCACAAAAAATATAAGTTATAATTTAATAGACGTGTATTAACAACCATATTATTAAATTAATCTATATTTTTATTGAAATCACAGATATATTTGGTTCAGTGTATATAATAAACTTATTTTAATATTAATATTAACTTATTTATCAATTTAAATTTTATAGTATATATATATATTATATAGGTACTATTAAGTAGTAAATATAGTGTATTCAGTACAGTATACTGAATGTAGTGTTTATACGCACTATATAATATTATATACATACGAATATATTTATCAGTAGCATATTTAGAATATGTTTACTCTTTAGTTACCTATTCATTTAAGTATTTACATTTTATGCTATTCCCGCTTAACTGGAAATTTGATTTTTTTCTTCCAATATTTAGTACGTAATTGACACGAGAAAAAAGATAAATAATATATAGGTATGTTAGCAACTTTGTGATACCTACGCACAATTTAATCACCGTCCGTATTTCGTTTATTATTACAAAACATTATTAATAATAGACTTTTTAAAAAGTCATGAGGAAATATTTCTACTTATATGTTCGTAGTCAATATTTAAGTTTAAAATTTAAAATTATACAATATTTTGCTAAATGAGAAGAAACGAAAACTGGCGGCCATGTTTGAGCAATTTCGTTGTAAACTGTGATACTGCAGTCAAAATTATTTATACTTTATCATGGTAATTAGCATGATTAAAATTAGGACTTGCACAGTCTTTGGTTTTTGATTAAACATATCGTATCTATCGAAAATTATAAGGGTTGAGCTGATACAAAGTTATGTATCACTTAAGAGAAAAAAAAACGTTTTAATTTAAAAATTTTTTTTTTTTAATCAAGTAAGTATAGCAAATAATTATCATGTAATTTGCATTTATTCGCATAACCAATCGCGATATTCATTGCATAACTCATAAATAGAGAAATTATTTTGTTCGATTTCACTGTTCGGCCATCTCTACCCAAAATAGATGTTTAAAACTTTTTAATTTCCTTCAACCAGGCATTTGATACAAAACAATATTAAATTATAGGTACCTACCTATACGAATAGAAAATATGGACCTACGGACCTAATACCTAAAGCAATAATTATATATATCTACACGAGTTTCTTTGTTTTATTGTGTATTTTTAATATTTTACATAATTTATAAATTAAACAAGTTAGGAAAACCCACTTATCTAGGGTGCTAAATTCCCGGTTTCTAAACGTATTTTAAACAATGAAAACATTATAAATCAAAACTAATATTATCTATTACAATCATAACTATATTACTAGTAACTATGGACAGTCGGATGAACGGTCACAACGATGATATAAATAATTTATAATCACATAAACATATGTTTAGAAACCTAACTGATTGATGAAGTCAAATTTTGGCGGTCGGGCTTCTTTTGAAATTACATTTTTCAAAAATGATTATTTTTTAATATACATTTCTTAAGATTTAGAAGCTTTCGGTAATTAAGGTATTTCAGAGAAAGACCTGAAAGAACAGGACGCGATCATTATTCTCGCAAAAGTCGAAAATTAAATCAAAAATATCGACCGATTTGTTGTGAAAAATTGCATCGAGTAGGTAATATTGGGAAAACAGATTACCACCAGAGCGCTGTAGTTTTTATAGAATGTCCGTTCTATTCGGATTATCAATTTATCATTATTATTTTTATATTACCAAGTGGTAGGCGTTAATACTATTACAAGCACAGAATATATTTCAGTTCATGTGTATGTATTTATTTTCTTAATATTTTCATTAATACATTATTGTACATAATAATACGATTACCTTTAATTTACAATAGCACTACCTTTAAAAGATATATTTGAATATGCTAAATGCAATACTAGTTCGAGAAATGCCATTGAAGGTGAGCAAATACTTAATTCAAAACAAAATTGTATTATGTGGAAAATTAATTGAGGTAAGTTTGTTTTTAATAATAATTATACTAAATCGTATTATATATTATGAATAAAAATATTTTTTACGATATAATATAGTTAGGTATCTATTGACAGTATTGCAAAAATACTTTTAAAATGTATTTAAGTACTTGCTAAAAAATATTCAAATACCTACGTATTTTAAAATACACTTGAAAAAGTATCGAAATATAAATATAAATATTGTACAAATGACAATCTTACCTATATATTAAGTTATATACCTAGGTACCTATAAAGTTTGACTAACACAAATGACAAATACCCACTTGAATAATAAGTACCTATTGTTTATAATAATAAATAGGTATATTGTTTAATTTAAAGTATAATAAAATATCAAAGTTCTGCCCCACCAAGCTAGAAAAATGTTTTTTTTTTTAATATGTTTAAGTACCTAATTACATATTAAAATTACACCAAAACTAAGTTTATGCGATAAAATATTTAACAGAGATATTATAATAATGTCATAAATATTGTTTTAGACATTTCTTTGTAGGTATTTTCTTTCAGTAATTTTTTAAATAAAACCTATCTAATTTTAATAAAATTTGATATTTACATAGTTATTTCAAAATTGTGTCAGTCAGTTATTTTGCACATTTTTGTTGTCCAATTTTCATTTCAATTCAAAAGTAATTTTATTAAATTAAAGTATTACAGTATTAAAATTTTTGCAAAAATGCAAAAAAATTTTATTTAAAATACTTTTTAAATACTCCTTGATTGTATTTAAAAATTATTTTGAATACACAAAAAGTATTTAAATACTTGTACTCAAATACTTTACAACACTGTCTATTGAAATGTTTTTTCTCTTTTTAGTAGATTATTTTAAGCAATATATTGAAAAAGTGTCAAAACATGCGCAATACAATTAAAAAACGGTTTATTAATGTTTACTATTATATAATATATTTTTTGTTTTTATTACTTATTTTTATTTGTTGTGCTATAGTATATAATAAAAATATTAAATCGACAAATCGTATGTTAACAATAAAATTACGTCGGATCGTAATTTCGCAAATGCACAACCAACACAAGAAAATAATAATATATTACCCGATTAGATTAACTAGAATTTTATGCACCAGAGAGCGTGTCTGTTTTCTCAATAGGGCACATTAAATATATTATAAGCATAGTCACAGTAATATGTTTATATAGTTTAGGTATATTATGAAGGTAAAAAAAAGCTACACGCGGACAGTTACCAGCTCAAAGTTTTTTACTAATAAAATAAAATTAAAGTACATTTTTACTAAGTTATGTAGGTAGGTTAAATGAGTTCTGATCTTACCAAAACACTTTAAAATCTAAAAAAGAATACATTTAAAAAAAATTTTTTTAAAAGTTGCATTTTTTAAAAAAAGAAATACTTAAATTAAGTTTTTGCTTACAACATCAAAAGTAAGTCCGACTGCCGAAATCTGACTTATCACTGTTTACAGCGTAAAAAATATATATATACAAAATAAATATATATAGCAGGTACCTACTCCAAAAAATATTTTTACAAAAAGGTGACAGGCAACTAATTTGCAAGTATTTTTTATAAAAGCCGATGAAAATTTGAATAATAAATATATATATACAAAAAATAGTGAAAATTTAACGATAATGTAAGAATTAGGTATTTTGGCATAGACCTATCAAAATTTACCTTAATTAGCTTAAAACCTTAAAAACTTTTCTATTCTGAGTAATGTATTTTTAAATTTTACTTTTCACAAAAATGTTATCAATCCTTCATATATTGTATGTATTATTGTGTGTATAAAATATTTTAAAATATTAAATAGCAGACAATTCAATAGTTAAGTATCTTCTTCTCCTTCGCTTTTTCTCCCGACTATTTGGGGTCGGTCATCCTGGTCTTACACTTCCACTTAACTCTATCTCCCACATCTTCTTCATATACCCCCCACCTTCTTTATATCACTCGCCATCGCATCCCCCATTTCTTTTTGGGTCTTCCTCTCCCCTTCTTTCCATCAACATACATATCCTTTACTAATCTTACTGCCTCAGTCTCTTTCTTCCTTAATACATGCACGAGCAATCTTAATCTATTCTCCCTCATTTTGTCTTCTATTGAAGCTACTCCTTTACTAACTCTTATATACTATCATTCTTTATTTTATCCTCTCTAGTAACTCCACTCATCCACCTTAATATTCTCATCTCTGCTACACTAATTTTCTGTTCTATCTTTCTATCTACTGCCCAAAACTATATTTCATACATCATTGTACGTCTCACGCCTTATAAAATTGACCTTTTAACCTAATAGAAATTCTTTTGTCACATAAAACATCTGACGCTTCTTTCCACTTCATCCACACTTAATCCTGTGTTTCATATAATCCAATATTTAAGTATGACTTATGAATATTTATAATATGTCTATTTTTAATTATTTAAATATTATAAATTGATATAATAATACAAGTATTAGGCATAATATGTAAAAAAATTAACAGTTTTATATCCTCTTATTTCCTAAACTCTAACATGTTCATGTTTGCACCTTCACATATTAGAGTAGTCAAGAATAGCTATAAAAAGTATAATACCTATATAAATAACAATAATAAATATGATTAAATTCTAATATGGTATTTATACTAGAAAATTGATATTCTAATAGATTTTAAATATTTTATGCAATTGACATCTATAAATTGGAATTTGAAATGTCCCGTTGGAATTTTTCTAATAATAATAATTAAATATATTTTCGTCATTATAAATTATAAAATATTAGCATAAAAAATAAAAATGGAAGGAAATATACAGCTATATATAATATCGTCCTATCAGTATTAAATAATGAAGGAAAACCTTTAAATAAAACAAAATATCAAGAATGAAATTTATAAAAAATATTTGTTTTTAATGACTAATATATTTTATAATAATATATGTCTACATAGATAAGTAGTTTAAAA
Organism: Pemphigus obesinymphae; assembly: GCA_025469235.1. Classification (NCBI taxonomy): domain Eukaryota; kingdom Metazoa; phylum Arthropoda; class Insecta; order Hemiptera; family Aphididae; genus Pemphigus; species Pemphigus obesinymphae. The sequence goes on along the minus strand of JAIPRL010001405.1, from coordinate 67,868 downwards.
TTCCAACTTATAATTTCCAGTTTCTACTAAGAGTTTTTATTCATTTTAACAATGTAGACGTTCCTAAATTTGTATTCGAGAATCAATATCGAACATATTCTTTAAAATAATCGGTAATTGGTAAACCAATAGTTACTGATATTTTGAAATTAATTCAGATGTATAATCATTGAATAATATTGACAACAATTATTTAGTTCTAAAATATAAAATAGTCATTGTGTACTAACTGCAGTTCATAGGTTACATCATGTCAATATGTATCTCTAGAGTACAAAAATCATTTCCCATGTGAACACAGTATGACCCTAAATATATAAATTTCAACAAGGAGATTGTGTGATTAATGGAATTATTCGAATTATATTGTGGACAATATTGACAGGTAGGTACACATGGTGTGATTTATGACTTTTTGTTTAACACCAATAAAATATTCGAGACGAACGAAATCGTTGGATGGGGTTACTTACTCGTAAATTGTTGAAATAACAATTGTCAATATAACATTTCAATAATAACGCAGTGTACAGAATTATTTTTAATAAAAAAAAGAAATGGTAAACAACTATAATACAATATAGATGATATACAGGTATTATAATATTAGTATATTATACTATATTGGTATTTTATCGTTAAAATTTGAATTAATGGCTAATTCAAAATAACTTAACACTTATTATATTCTAGATATAATATATAAATATATGCATCATTCACCCATTAGAACGACAAAACACGTTTGTAATACCTACACATGTAAGGTATACGTATAAGCTGTAGTTTTAACAGTAAGTAGGATTTTATTATTTGTATAAATGTATAATTAGTATATACTGTATAATATACTCGTGATAAAGTATATCATATTCTACTTTTAAAACATTTATCATTATAATATCCGCTTTTTAATCTTCCCTAGGTATCACAATATTGATTTACTTCCATATAGGTACTATTTTATGAAGTAAATGGTTACTGTAAATGGTTGCAGTACAAATATTTCAAATAAATTGATAAATATTATCATTATTCGATCCTGCAGAAGAACTTCTCATGTTTGTTTCATGGTTAATATATGTTATATATATATATATATATATATATATCAAGTCGAATTCTTGTTTTAAACAAAATGTTACTTACATTTAAAGTAGGTATAGGTATATATAGGAATATTATTAATTTTTTAATATTTTATATCTGGTAAAATTAAACACTAAAAAGACGGCAAGTAGGGGTTGGAAGTATTTCGCTCATAAAATAGGATACCTACTGTAGATAGTGAATATATTAAATTTTAAAGCACTAATAAATCATTGCATTCTATAAAACGATTTATGAATATAACTATACAAAAAATAAATAAAAATTGGAAATATTTTAACGTCACTATATATTATGTACATATATATATATATGTAGATATGTAATATTATATTTTATACTTGTTTTCAAGCATTATGTTTAACACAAGAGATATTAATATTTATTTTAATTTTTATATTTTAAAGATATTTTTAAACCAAGATGGTTATTATTATTATTATTTTTAAATTTCATTTTCATGTTAAAAATACAATATATAATATAATAAAGTCTTAATATTAAATTTGTATATGACATGTGTTACAATTTACCTCAACTTGTGTTACAACTAACCCCAATACCGGGGTTATTTGTAACAAATAAACATTTTTTTGAATCTTTTGACTAAATTATTTGGATTTTATTGATTTTTCTACTTTTATAATTATTTTATTAGGTCACACATAAAATTCACCTATGCCCTATGGATCAGTTTTGAATGCCATCCATGCATGGTTTGGTCAATATCCCAACCGGTGACCATATAATAATATGTTCAAATCGGTTTAAAATTGGCGTATGCACTGTGTATGCATCTCTCATGTGAACCGACCCAGCACCAACTAAAAGCTACTTGGAAATAAAAATGTGCTTTCTAGAGAATTCACATAAGAAGATATTGAATTTACAATAGATATATAAAGATTAATTTATACAGTTTATATACTATTTATATTTTATATATATATATATTAATTTAATTGTCATTTTTATAATGCATAACCTAATGATACATTATATAATAATAAATTTATATTATGAATATTATTTACAAATATAGTATGCTTATAGAATAATAATGATCTACATGAGTATAAAAAATGTATTAGGTAATTGTTATTAATAATATATATCTAGTTATTTTGAATTCATTCATTTAGATTTGTACATAAAATAAATTCTGCAATAAATTATTGAACCGTGATAAGTAGCTATCGAATTGAATAATAATCTTAAGAGGACGCGATACCCGTATTTGTTGTCTCTATCTAACCAACTGATAATAAATGTAATTAATGTTCAGTATTTGTATTACAACATTGTATGTAAATTAACCTATTACTAAATATATAGGTGAGATCATTATCTTCGTCATCGTATTTTTTCAAACATTTTATTTTGTAAAGAGTTATAACTATTTCACAAACTCATTAATTAAAATAGATATATTTTTCTTTAAAATTACAATTTCGGAAAAAATACAAAACTTTGGCATAGATAATAATCTCTTCTATAAATTTGGTAAAAGGAAAATTAACTCTAATATTGAAATTTGAAAATGACAAAGTTGTGATTCAAATGCTGAACGTGGATTTAGTCTATTAATAGTCGGTTAGACGGAGACAACATATACATTTTATATACAAACTAATTCTTTGGTTTTCAGAAACTATAGACTTTTATATACTTCTATATAGACCATAGACGATATTTTTTATTTGGTGTAACTACTGTATTTCATTTATGCTGAAAAGTAATCTATTTATAATTTATATTATGTTAAAATAATTTGTTAAACATTTGTAGGACGTAGATTATTATCTTTTAAAATTCTAAAATATTATAGGTAAATACATATGAGTTATTGAAAATTGAAATTGAAAATTCTTATCTCCTCCCTATAAATTGTAAATCAACGTTTTTAATTTAATTTGAAATGTTAACTATGGTTTCTAATTAAAAATTCAATTGAATACATTGAAGTAGGTAGGTATATGAAATCAAATAGACGTGAATATGTAAATATCAAGAATTTAATTATAATTATTGAATCTGTAAAGATTAAGAATTTAATTATAATTATTAATCTCAAATTGTATGATTCAATTCTGTATTTAAATTAAGTGATTTATAATTAAAATTTTATTTTTTAGACATTTTTCAATTTATTAAATTTTAGATATGATTGGTATGTGTGTTTAATACTTATTATTGGAGGAAATGATTGAGAAACATTTATAGATACTTGGAAAATATCAGTAGTTAGAACTTTAAAATATAAAATACAATATTTTTGAAACATATTAAAAATATAATAAGATATATACGCTAATAAATTTTAGTAGCAAAATAGTACTTTTGTAATTCAAACTAGAAATTTGCTAGACTAAACCGGTGTAAATTTCCCCTTAAAAGTAAACCGGTTTAATTTTGAGAAATTCGTTATAATAAACCGATTAAAAAATAAGATAAATCAGTTCATTTTTTTTCGACCATTATGTCGATATGGTTCAAAAATAATGAACCAGATTCATCCCCACCTAATATTGCTTCCCCTAATTAATTTCCTTATCACATTTAATGTTATCATATTGTATCTGTTATTTTATGTGTTTTCACTATTTACCAATTACCACATAATAACTTTTATTCTGTGACTGTTCTGTGGTTTTACCATGACAAAATAGATTTTGTCATGGGTTTCATCACGGAAAAAATTGATATAGTACGTGATAATACCAAAAAGGGGGGGGGGTAAACCAATATACATAGTGAATTTCTTACTAAATCGGTTTAGAATATTTTGAACCAGATTTTAATCAGATCCATTATAAATGCATCAATTTTATAAACCGGTTTAGTCTAGCGAATTTCTATAAATAGGTACTATTAAGTCTACCATAAATATTGGTACATACATTTTTCTATGCTATAATTTTAATTTGTTAATACGATTTTTAAAAATCGGCTTTCAACAAAACATAGTTTAACTTCTCATCTTTCAATAGGTTACAATTTTGTAAACAATTAATGTTACACGGCATTTGAATGAATTGTGGAAACATGATTTTCGATTCTGAATAAAGCTAGGAATAGCTAATATAAAATAACGTATTTACAATTATGAGAATTTTTATTTTTTTAATGTCTGTTCCCAAAAATTCTATTAGAAGGCATTAAAAGAAGGCATTGAAGTATGCTTCAATCATTACATGTAGCACCATTTTCCGGTAGCAAATTAGTAAATGGCAACTCGTAGGTACATTAAAGAGTTGATTTTTTGATTTTTAATTATTTCAATAAACGTGTAAGAAAAAATAACCGAAAAATTAAAGAAAAACGGTAAAAGCACGATTTTGTTAAAATCGAATAGGATTTTTGTGGTAATTCCGTAAATAATGGTCATAAAGTTTTAACATTTTCATATAAAATGGAATTAAATGTAGTATAACGTAAACATTTTTCGACATTTGTTTCCCAATTTTGTGCTGTTTATAGCAATTTTAAACATTGAAGGTTTTTTGTTATAAAATAGTTAATATTTAGTTTTAAGATTTGAAAACCTTATACAATGTTAAAAATATGCCATTCTAGCTGTATTAATAAAATGTAAAAAACCTTAAGACATAATTTTTTTAATAACAGTTTCGATAATATTATAATATATAATAATTTTTCAACAACATGTATTATTTCGGTACGAAATGTGTTCGAATATTGCGGGGGAAATACAGAGGGGTTCAGAGACTTGAAACTTTCACAAAAAACGTTTTTATGTACAAAATTAACGTAAGGAATTTTTTAATTTTTTCTCCCAATTTTCATGTATTCATAGTAATTGTTAATTTTGAAGTTTTTTTGTCATAAAAAAATCAATTTCAGTTATTATTGACAGTAATACTCATATATTATACACACTGAAGCTCTACTTTCAATTATTTTATCAAAAGAAATAATTTATCATTGCTATCAAATATAATACATATCCATTACCAGTGTCTTACCCAACGAGTGAAGTTCTTCCACCCACTACTAAACCGGTTGTGTGATTACACAACAAAAAATGGCAGACATAGGTTTGTTTTTAAATTACTTTTAAAACATGTATATTTAAATATTTCTAATTTGTTTAAATTTTCATTTTTCTTCAAATTTCAAAAAATTTCCTATACAAATCAGTCGTATGCTCTTAATAATTAATAATTAATAATAGAAATAGTTTATTAATATTATTATTATATATCTAATAAATATACTTAATAAATCATTTTAATGCAAAAATAATACATTTTAATTAGCATTTACGTATTGGATGGCCAACAGAATAAAATGTAATTAGTAATTACTATTTAGGTGTGCTATAGCATATAAATTTAAACAAAAATAAATATAAATAATATTTACGAGTACCTAATATATATATATATGAATATAATTTATTTACATTTTTTTATACATTATAATTCATATTTATTTATATATAATATATATATATATATATATATATATATTGGTATATAAGAGTTGTTTAAGTATTACCGTTTAAAATATTTAAATTATTGAATAAAATATCAGAGAAAAAAATTAAAATTATAGATTTTCAGCGGAGCAAGGAACAATTATTAGTTTTACAATGATGTTTAAAATAATAATTATTATTTTTTTTTATCTGGAAACAACTTATCAGGTAAAAAATACGAGTAAGGGTTTTGGAGTTTTTGAACTTTTATATAGTACATTCGTTTCGTTCTAGATGGTACTTTTCAGAGGAATTTTTTTTTATTTTCTCAGAAGTTTTCTTAAAAGGATTTTAATAGCATTAAAGCACGTTCTCACTTTCTAAATTTAACTTTTCTTTTTTCTAACTAGTCATAGTAGATTCAAAATTTAAACAGAATATGATGGGTGAATAAATATTTATCTTGGACTAACATGGAGTTTTTTAGTGAAAATAATATTTTGAAATTTGAAAATTTGACGTTTTTTCAATCACAAATTTCAGATGTTTAAATATAATTATCGAACAAAAACTTTATGCTCGGTCTTAGTTTAAGTTCACATTTTTTATTTATTGCAATTATTTTTTTTAGAAACAACCTTTTATAACGAACATTTTTTTTTATAGTTATATTGTTAGGTGTTACGTATATTACCTTAAGCTCCGTTCAAAATCATTACATAGAATGAAATTACTTATTTTTGTTTAAATTTTTAATATTTAATAAATCCACTGCCAGTATCTTACACGAAAAAATGCTTTTAAACCCTATACTCTCGCCGCTCTTTTTTTTTTTTATAAATTTCTGGGTGGAATCCAGTACCCCAGTACCTTTTTTCTAAACATTTTATTGTAAGCAAAATAAAAATATATTGTGTGTAGTAATAAATCTTTATTCAAAATGTATTTACAATAACATAATATATTTAACCGGCTTGTATAAATATTAGTTATACAATCTCTCTCTCTCTCTCTCTCTCTCTCTCTTTATATATATATGTACATATAGTAAGTATGCGTAGAGATATGTAGAAAGAAAAAAATGTTGTTTATAATACTTATCATGAAAACCTCAGGTATTGTATTACATCGATAAATATTGTAATATTATTGATAGTGATAGACTATACTTATTACTTGTACAATTGTTATAACTTGGACATATTATAATTATCTATAGCGTTGAATTGAATATAAATATTAAATAGCAGTAGGTACTGTAGATATTTCCAGAGTTTGTCTGGTGTTGGGTACTAGCTATTCGTCCCTATTTCACTCGCCTTCGTAAAACCGTACAAATCAGTTTTGTAATTTTTATTATTACAAAAAGTTTTTTGAAAAAAATTATAAATTATATATATATAAAAAATAATTCTTCAGAATAAAATTAGTATTTTAACATTTTAAGCGTGGTCAAAAATGATAATCGAGGTATTTAAGATTATTTAGATGTAGAAAGCAATAATTTAAAATAAATTCATAGCTTCGCTCGGAATCTAAAAATAGGTACACACGTAACGATTGGATCAAGTCTCCTGGGTTTAAAATTTGTTTCTAGATAATCAAAAAAAATATTATAATAGCACTAGCTTCCTTGCTCTGATCAAAATATCTAATATTATTTTACATCGTCATAATATTGTATTATTATATAAATATTGTAGGTATTAAAAAGTAAAGACTGAGTAACAAAATTATACATTTAAACGATAAATTTGATTTTTAAGTAGTATTGTGTATAGAGATAATTTTAACGACATTTTTACAACAACGAAAACTAAACTATCTGTAAATGTTTAAATCATTCATCATGGTTATCTATTAACATTATTCATATTCGTGGTTTAAACACATTTTTAATAAATAATTTATAAATATAATATATGTTATTTATTTAAGAGGACATCACATACTCGTTTTTTAAGGGGTTGTATATAGAACATTTTAAAGAAATTTTTAGAAATATAAAAATTTTACTATTTAAAAATATTTAAGTACATTTTAAAAGTAATTTAAAATTGGTCCCATGTCAGTACCTACCACTTTTTATTGTTGTGTAACCACGATATTTGTTTAACAAAAAAACACATTTACGCCAACTGTAAAACAAACCTGGGTTTAGAATGATTTTCATGTTAGAAACATCTAATATCAAATCAATAAAGAACAACATTCTGAAGTGAACCTTATTTAGGTTTTAATTTTTAAATTGAAAAAATGTTATTGTAGTTTAAAAATGATTGTTCTTTTTGAATTTGAATAACTCGTTTTTTAATAAGTAAATTAAGAATCCAAATAATATTCCCACCAAAATTATGTCCTCTGTCGATTTGATAATAGTTTTTAGCTCTAAAATCACTTTAATAATTTAATAGTTTAGCTATTATTTATTATTTTGGTGTTGAGTTACTTGTACTATTACCGTTAAAAAATAAAAATTGTCGGTTTAGCGTCCAATTTCCATATCATAGTAGCCATATAACATCATTACATCATTTTTATATTTCTTATCAATTTACCTTAAAGTTTTCTGATCAATGACTAAATTACATTTTCATCAACAACTTGCATAAAAAAAAATGATTGTACTAAATATAATATTAGAATTATTCTGAGTGTAACGAATTGTTTAAACAATTCCACATGATGTGTTTTTTATGTTTATGTATACTCGTAGGTATATCTACTTACATTTTCTCGGATAGATGGAGTCGAACAGGAATTTTTGAGTAAAGAACTTTTTTGATAGTAAATTGTTTCTAGTTTCTAGTTAATACTTTATGGAGGTCATTTTTAGATTTTTATTTTTAAACTGTTATACATAGTAAAATGAAGATAAATTTAAAAAAAGGAGAGAAAAATATTATTACTTAACAATTTCATGGATTAAAACAAAATATTAAAAATAAATGATTAAAAAAAGATAAATAAAATACATGGTTACATTTCACTATATATTCTCTTTAATTGTGTGTTAGATTTTACATTAAATTTTATAATTTTTAATAATTTAAAAATATTAATTTTTGAAAACAAATCATTAGGTACCTATGCATAACTTTTAGAACACTGTAGAAGTTCTAATTTAATATAACTTTCAGTTTATTTTTTGTTTAGTGTTTGTCGAAAATTTATACTAAAAGAGACATAGATAGCGTTAGTTGTTATCTTGATAATATTTACTAAACAATAATAATATTATTATAAATACATATTACCTATGTCCTAAATATTTATCAATAAAAATTGACAAATAGATCGAATTTCACGTTATTAGTAATCTAAGACAGTGTAATATACATGTTTAATATTTATGATAATAGACAAACGTGTAGAATTTTTAAAAAGTATATCATTGTAATATCATTTCAAAACTCTATTTTATTCATAAATTGTACTTTTTTCTTACATATTACTGTTTAATATTTAAATTTTATTTATTCGTTTGGTATATTTTAAAAAGACGTCATATCTATATATTTTCAATGAAATACTTGCAATAAAATAAAAAAAATTAGCATTTTTTATTTTTCATCAACTTACATACATGTTAGATATACGAAATAAAAAACACAATAATTGCTATTAACGTGTTATCTATTTTATATATTTATTTGATATATTAATTTTTTTAGAGATTTATTATTATTTAAAAAATAACTTTTTTAACAACTTATAAAACGTGTAAACATGAACATTTCAAAAATCGGCTACGTAGGACGGTAGATAATTTTGTTCACTTTAATTTGTTTTATACGATATTATCAAGTTGACGAAAATGAAAAATGCGTAAACATGTTTTTTTAAACAAATATCGTGATTACACAAATTATTGTGTAATAATAAAAATTAAATTGGCACAAGACTATTTTTAAATTACTTAAAAAATATATTTAAATATTTTTAAATTGTTTGATTTTAATTTTTCTAAAAATTAAAATTGCCTATACAGAACCCTTTGAAAACCGTTTGATGTCGAATTCTAGTGGAATATTATGAATTTCATATGAATTTCTATTATTTTCCTATAATAATTAGGGATATTGAGATGATTTTTATAGTACATAAATGTAATATAAAATGCCTATTCATGATTTATAAAGGGGCAAAAAAATAAATGCAAAACCTACAATATTATTTAGGCAATTTACTTTCCTTTTTTTGAATGGATTTATGTTTGTGTGGGTCGTATGTAATTATTAGTGTTAGGAACTCGTATCAAAAGTATATGGGGGGCCAATCTACCCACCCACGTGCACATGTCAGCGATCTATTTTACAACCATGAAAAAAAAATTTTTTTTTCACTTAAATAGACAATTTTAATTCGATCAGATCGTCGCATAAATTTTAATTTTTAAAGTATATTTAAATTTTTCATAACATTTACGAGAGAATGATTTAAAAAATACTTTTTAAAATTTTTTTATTACAGAATTAGATATTTGTTTTCATATTGTTGAAAATTTTGGAAACAGTAAGTGGTTTTAATTATAGTATAAAAAAGTAACTCAATTATTTCCTTGAGTGAGTAATGAATAATTTATTCCTATAAGTTTTCAAAAATGTATTGTTATCGGAGCATGTGTTGGACTGTTGGAGTAAGAATGATATTTACCAAAAAAATAAGGATTTGGAGGCTCCCTAATACATTTTTAATTTTATTCTAACAATATAATTTAGTTCATAGAAATTGACTAATATTTAAGATATTAAAGTAATTAAATTAAAAATATGTATAGTGTGCGATGTCATTAAATTAATTTGAAATCAAATATAACATAATATTTTTGGCAACATTATGACATAATATTATAATTTATATTATGTTTAATGAAATAGAATATTATATATTAATCTTGTAATATTTTTGGATATAAAAATCATTGGTAGGTATAAGATTACAAAATGCAATTATTAGAAATTTTATGTATGTGAAAATGCAACAAGTAACAGAAAATATATAGATATTTGTGATTTTTTGTCTGATTTTAATTGTGTAATATTTAACATAAGGAAATATAACTTTTTATTATATGTTTAATAATTTTGTTCAACTTTTATAGCTCTCTCAATAGGTATAGTTAATATTATTAGTTTATAAGAACGAAAACTCAAGTAGGTATATACGCTGTATAACTTAGCCAAAATATTATGGTAATAAAATACGGTATCTAAGGATTTAAAAGGATAACACACTAAAATACAATAAGAACTACTTATATAATATTAAAATTTTAAAGTACTTTCATAATAAAAGTTTAATGGAATTAAATAGAAGTATTATAATGCATTTTCATCGTAAGTTGTAGGTATAACTATAAGCTAAACTATGTAGAAAATACGTATTTATATAATATTTATTACTAGGCTTGAAGAAATTTTGTTTTTAAAATTTAATAATATTTTATTATAATAAAATTATTTGAATTAGTTTTTAAAATACAAAGTAGGTACTATTATATAATTATATATTTTATTTTCTAGACTCTATAATTGTATAATCATAAGTATAGTATAAGTATATAAACCGCGGAGGGCAAAAACGATTTACAGATATTTCAACAAAAGTGCAATAGTAGGTAGTAAACATTTGATGGTAGTTGTGTAAGGCATAAATATGTCCTGAATGGTTACATTTATGGCTTGTAGTAACACCTTTAGGTCCATCCCAGTATTTTGGAAACGATTAAATTAATAATCCTTAATATTTTATACTTAAAGTGTGAAGTTTATGACTTAATAGGATAATATAATATTGATTCTTCTTTTGGTACTGACTTCCCAAAATCTAAATTTATTTTGTTTCTTACTTAAAAGATTATCATTAAGTTTTTGGTGAATAAATTTCGCATAACTTTCTATTCACTAATATTATATTGTTTATCAGTTATCTAATAAATGATTAAGAAACAAATTCATCCAAAATTATAATTAAATGTCTGCCGAAACATAATACCCGAATACATAATAAAATAAACTGTATTAATGATTATTTTGGAAATGTATGCATTTTATGTGGAAATTAATTCGTGTAGATTTTTATGAAAAATCTATCTAAAAACTATCACAATATGCCTAAAATCACTTTATAATAATCATAGTATTTTATAAAATATATATAATTTAGGTTGTAAAATTTAAAAAGAAGCTATCTATGTTTAGGGTGTTTAATTTATTTAAATATATAAATGAGACTATACACATTATAATTTGATCACTGCAGTATTACCAATATATTTTCAAACGTATTCCAAATAAAGGAAATTATTTATATTATAATATAAAAATTATATTTATTTGTCATAATGCAAAGTTGAAGAGACCTTACATTTTTAATTTTTAATTTTATTGAGTATTTGCGTGTACGAACGTTTACATATTTAAAATTAAAATTAAATACGGGAAATTTTCATTATTTTTGGATTATTGATACAAATATTATATATATAGGACTTATACCTTTACTTATATCTTACGTCAACAATTTATATTAACATTAACACAATAAAATAATTGAAATTATTGATTTTGAAATACATGCTAATAAAATCATTAAAGGTTTCTAACCGTATAAGTAACCATAGTTTAAAATAGTTTGTCATCATTATTTGACAATACTATTGTTTTATTTTCATATTTTATTCAAAGATTACCTATTTTATATTTTAATTTGATCACCAGAGTATTGCCTTTTAAATTTATTATCATTTTATCTTCTTATTCATAGATACCTAAACATTTGTATGATTTAAATTGGATAACGTGAAGCATAAAATTAGAAAATGGTTTATAATATTAAATAAAACTAATATCCTTATTGTATAATAACTATTTTTGGTAAATATTTAAATGCTAACATATAGTTAAATTATTATCGTTTAAATATTTCGTATTTAAGTATTAGAATGTGACTGACTAATTAATAATTATTTGATAATCAGTAGATATTTAAAACACCTTCTAAATTACTTTAATGCGTTTCGTGTTCATTAAAACATTGATGGGGGTCAATAAAAAACTAATTAATCTTATGTTAAAATGAGTTTAGTAGTTTACTCGTTTGGTCTTAATAACTTGATGAACGACTTAAGAGATATCGTTAAGTGAAATTAAATATAATGGATTAATATATTTTATTTAAAAATACTTATTTTAGAAAGTAATATTTTGATTAGGTACTTTTATTAAGACGCCATAATATAATGTGATAATTTGCGTTATATTATTTAAAATTTATATTATTTATAAATATGTATGAATATATTTACAAATTGATTAAAAATAAATATTATCAAGAATTAAGATGTAAATTAAAAAATAAATTAAAATTAATACTGGAAAATTAGATACCTACTGGAGTTATTTTCAAAATGTAAATAAATAAATAAATATGAATATTTAATTTTTAATATAATATATAAATTATTATTATTGTTTTTTTTTCTATTAATCAATAAATTTGGTTAATTTGAAATTATGGATTTATGATTACAGCATTTGCGTTAAATAAGTACAATGTACATATATACGAAGGTATAAAATATTCAAATAAAAACTTGTATTGCGCATAATTGAAGGCTAATTTATATGGATTTTACTGAAATTTGATTCAGTTTCATATCTGATTGGTGATTACCTATGTTCGAACAAATTTGTCTAAAATTAGGTCAACAATAATTAATTTAAAATTAAAAAGAAGATTTACCTGTTTCCGTTTATTTTTCCTTTCGCCGTTGGCCATTCGTACTTATATAGTATAATATAGTACTGCACTGTTCTGTATATACCTATATAATTATCACCTTTCTTTTATAATCTATTTGTCAAGCTATTTTGTTTTATTGTTTATAATTATAACTCTCGTATTGAATGTATTACCTATAATTTTTCGTCGTGTTTTTATAGAATTTATTTGATTTTATTGTATTATATTAGTTTTAACATTACGTTATTTTTTTTTTTATGTCTGTACACTATATATATTTTTTCGAGTAGTAAGAGTCGAGTAGGAGTTTTAGATTTTAGAGTTTTTTGATAGTAAATAATTTCTAATTGGTACTTAGAAGAGGTAAATTTTAGATTTTTTCAGTAAGTAAGCTTAAATTGTTACAATCGTTTTTACATTTTAAAGTTACTTGAAAATGACGAGTACATAACTGATTACAAGTTACAAATAACAAATACATTAACTTAGTTATGTAACTTAGATACATGTAACTGATTACTGTCCAATCCTGTAATCAAATGAACAAACTGTCAACTATATACTAGTAACTAGAGACGGACGGATACAACGGGGATATAAATTGTGTAAACTTATGTTAAGAAACCAAAAACCACCTTTTATAACTGAAATATATTATGAATGTAGCGAATTTATCAAAATAACAAAAACAATTGTTATGGTTTCCTATTGTAGGTTTCTAAATATAAGTTTAGACACCTATTATTATTAGATATTATTAGATTTCCGTTGTGTCCATCCATCCGTTCATCTGTCCATATAGTTACTATAGTAGGGCTTAAGTTGGAAAAAAATTCCAGAGATGACTAATTACAGTTTACTCAGAAAACAGAGTGGACTAATGTCCCCGTATAGTTTTAATCGTTCCATATACCATTATATTATGTATTATGTACATGTATACATAGAGCATGCTTAAAAAATCACGCTGTGTATAAATATGTATACATATAATATACAAGGATGGGCAAGTTACTCAATTAGTAGTAACTGATTACAAGTTACTCTTAAATTGTGTATCTAGTTAAAAGATTCAAGATACTTTGGCAACATGTAACTGATTACAAGTTACAGTTACAGTAACTTAGTTACATTTAAAGTTACAAGTTACTTATTTATTTATATTAATTTCTTCGAGAAAATAATGACACACTAAGTATTTGTTTGTATGAGGTGTTCATTATAAAAATGTATTATTTATATTATAATATATTAGTTACAACTGAAATATAAAAGTACAAAATGTGTATTAACATTGAAATTTAATAAAATTTTGGTTACAAAATATTACAAAATATAATAACTAATATGGATGGTTAAAACATAATACCTATATAATAAGAAAAATTAACACAAATTTAATACCTAACGAATAAATAATAAAATATTAAATATAAATTAATATGCATGTATATTGACATTGTTAAGATAATGATAATCTTAAAGAAGCATTAAACAAGTCTTAAATGATAATACGAGTTTGAATAATATACATTATATAATAATGTAACACAACAATTTAAATTTTAACAATTTCCTTCAACTGCCTTTACATGGAGTATAACTAACAGTTTTCGGCGGATGTGTTATAGTTACTATATATATAAGAAGTATAACGTTGTAGGTACTATTTGAAAATCGACAAATAAAATACCATGGTCAATATAACATATTTCTGAACATTTTTACATAACTTATATATGTATGGTAAGAATATATTACATAAATAAAATAAATAAACATTATCAATATAATAATAAAATATAAAAGATAAATGAATATACATTTATATTAACTAAATGTATAAAAAAGATTGAATGGTCAGAATATTATATTTATAGCAAGTATATACACATTTTTAATTACTACTAATTTAATTATAATTTGGTACATTGTACATAGTCAATAGTCTACAATAATAATTATAAAATATTTAAATGTTAGATATTAAAAAACCAAATTTTAATTTTGATGTTTATTATATATATATAACAATAATGAATACTTACACATGGACAGAAGAAATATATATATATATATATATATAAAGAAGATATTATTATTATTATTATTATATTATAATGTATAATATTATTATTATTTTAGTATACATATCTATATGTATTTTCAAGTAAAATAAGTAAGTTTGCACACCAGCCATGTGGGACCGGCTTAAGATTATATTTTATTCCGTGATTTTTATTAAATACATTTTATAAAACTAAAATAATATTTGATAAAAAAAGGAAAAAACTATAAGAATTAATTTTTATGGAATTCTGAATTATATTAATTAATATTTGGTTATAATTTGAGTGTTCCGCCATATTTTACGGAAAAAAAAGAGGACACTTTTTAACCACCGCGAGAGGTAAAAAAACTGAGTCCTCCTGAGCCACTCCATTTTAACCCCTGGACTTACTAGTACATAGTTAAATTACATACCTATTTAAATTGAATAGTTTGGTTTGGTTCGGGTTTGAATAAAAAATGTTCAGTTCAGTTCGGTTCGGGTTCGGTTCGACCTCAAAAACCTGGGTTCGTAACATCACTAATAATTATATATTTTCATACATTGAGGATGTTGTCAAATTGTCAAGGTGGCAATCTGCCGCTACATGCGCTAGAACATTTTCCGATTTTCCGATTCTAGCTATAATATTGTTAAGTTAATTTATAAAATTGTTTAAATCAATCTGTTATATTAAACTGAAAAATGTTGTTCTGCTCGTATTTATTATTTTTATTTTTTTTTTAAATTCTAATTGATATACTTGTATTATATCTAACTTAATAGTTAATACCTAGGTATATAAGAATATAAAAAAATATACTGAATGTTATACTGTAGCTTGGTAAACTATTTTAATACCTATTTCCTATGTAATATTCATTTATATATTTACGATGACGATTTACAAGCACACACTCATCATACAATAGTACAATACGTTCATATTTCTTAGTATATCATGGTATGTTTAATGTTCATTATTTTTTTATTATTTATTAAATAAATGAATCATTTCAAAGAGATTAGGTTAGATATCCTAGTATTCCTAGCATTCTGCCATTCTGATATCCTAGTACCCTCTTCTCTATATTATGCCTAGGGCTAAGAAAATTTCCAAACCAAAAGGCAAAATGTTATTAAAAACATCCCATTGATGTTCGAGTAATAAATAAGAAATAGTTCGAGTTCAGCACTAAACTTATAGTTCGGTTCGTGTTCGAGTTCGATATTAAACTAAAGTTTGGTTCGGTTGATTTGAGTTCGATTCAAGTTCGGTTTGAAACTTAAATTTTGAGTTCGATTCACCTCTAAAATGCCATTCTAACCAAAAATCAAACACGTATTTTTTGACTTAGACCTAGACGTCTAGAACGTCTAAAATTTAGACTTTTTTTTTCTAAATTTTTTAGAGTTTAGACTCTAAACTCTATAGAAAATTACGAAATTGTTTTTCATTGACAAAATGACATTATTTTATAAATAGACCAATTGCTTTTCATATACGCATAAAAAAGTTTAATCCAAGTGAAAAAAATGTATATTCAATTTAAAAAAAATATCTTAGTCTTGGTATTGCATGCAAGTCTTGTTGTTTTAAAAAAGTTTTTTTTTTTTTTTGGGGGGGGGGGGATGGTTAAAAAGTCGGTAAAATGAAGTTCAGTTAGCAAAACCCGACATTAGTTAGTAAAAATATAAAAATAAAAAAAGTGAACTTTATTTTTACTTATATTTAAGAAGGAAGTATTTTTCAAAATTTTAGTCGGCAAAATAGGAAAAATATTGATAACCTTTTTATTTTTATTTGTTTTTTGCTTATTTTAAGTTTTAAAGAGAAGTATTGTATATGTTTTTCACATTTTCACTTCCCCTCTCCACCCATAAATATATTTCTTCGGGACAGCCTAGCGGCCCTACCATCTTACGGGTCTTTTTCACATTCACCAACCAATTCCATATCACTCATCATCACATCCAACCAATTATTTATCGATCTTTCTCTTCTTCTTTTGTTCTACATACATTTCCTTTGTTAATTTTACTGTCTCTGGCCTCTTTTCTTCTTATTTTTTAAAACATAACCGGTGTATATATATTATTAGTGCGTGCAGCGTTTATTAAGAGGCAAAGCGAAGGAGGATTCACGGACAAGGATACTTACGACTTACCTCTTGTTAGCTCTGTCCAGGCCTCTGTGACCTTCCGATTAGGGTGGTTCAGCTATAGGGCCCGTATCCACGTGAACCCGTACCCAATGGCGGACGAGACACCGGCTCACTCACTGGACTCACTGGGCTATTATATATACCCCCTTGTAGTCGACCTTACGGAAATGGCGCAGACCAGTATCCGAGAAACGTTTTTCTCAAGGTCTCCACGGTTCGTCTCGGATAATCGTCAAGATCTCGTTCTAGCCATTTAAAAGTGAGTCACCCTGAACAGAATTCTATGAGTCGGCTGATGACTTGCAGGTCTCATCATCTTAGAAATGCCACCGCAAAGTCAATCCCGGCAAGGACCAACGTTAAATTAGGTATATAAAATGTAAAAATAAAATAAAATAATAAACAAAAAACGTATGCACTTTGTAATCCTATATATACAGCTGCAGTCGTATTGCATACTATTATAATTATGCCAATTTCAATTAAAAATTTTTTTTATAGCCCAATAGGGATTTATTTCTCGAATATCCACTTATAATGAATATAGTCAGTATAGTTGTACCCATGACAAAATAGAGAGGTATGTCAGCAATAATACGAATTTTAGTCCGATATGCGCATCCCACTTTTTCCCATATATCTGCAGGTTCCCTGCTTTTCATTCAATTTTGTGGTGATAGCTTAGAAATGTATGCTTGATATATGCAACCAATCAGAGGCGGAGAACTTAAAAAGTGGGGATACTTCATAGAGATGTGCGTATCACAATGTTGTTGACATACCTATTTATTTTGTCATGGTTGTACCATAATATAGTAAGTATTTTGGTGTATTTTGGTCTAGATACATATTATATTATAATATGATGGATGTATACATACCAGAGTCGTCCCGAAGAAAGAAAATATAAAAAAAAATTATCTAAAATCTCCAAAATACTTCATATAAACGCGAGTGTATAATGTAAATGAGAAAAAAAATGAATTTTTTTACTATTTGTCAAGATTGAACACTTAAATTTGCCGACTAAACTTAATTTTGCCGACTGCTTTCAGATAGGGAGGTTTGACCCCCCCCCCTCGGGACGGCTCTGATGTATACGATTCGTATAGTCATGTAATTGGCATGGGTATTTTTTTTTTCGGGTTATAACTACTATCACAGAAACAGGTAGTGCATTCCCTATAAAACAATGTAAAAATTAATACGGTGTTCTAATAATAGGTGTCACCCAAATCAGTGTGACCACAGGTATCAACGCAAATAGCTATTGCATTTAGTTGGGTAAAACGTTTAGCTCATACATTATGGACTCGGGACATATATTGTCATGTTATGACTTATAACCATAGATAAAAGAATAACATATTCATATAAAAGTAAAATAATTAAATATATTTAATTTGAAATTATTATCACGGATAAAATGTTATCTGTGTTATCATTAATGATCTGACGGTACATGATTGACGACATCGCACATCGATATCAGTACCTATTACCACATATATAATATTATATGACCATAGATAATACACAATGGATAGGCTATGTGTATACAGTTTGTATAGCGGGCAGCGTTCCTGAATAGAGAAGAGAGATAGCAATATAAAATTGCCATCTTCCATCCTACTCAGCAAGAAATATATTTTTGTTCCATGAATTAATGATTGCCGCCTTGAAGAACATTTCACGAAATAAGAAAAACAAATGATTCGATAAAAATACGGCAAAAACTGACTAAAATGATTCATTTTCGAAATGACTAAAGAAAATAATAAATAATTTTTATAACAATTATTAACTTGTAATTGCCTACTACCTAATATAAAATATAAAACGTTTAATCTTTTACATACTTTATTATCAATAATATTTTGTTATCTATGTACTATCTATGAGAAAAATAAAATTCATATTATAATAATCCATGGAACGTATAAATATTTGCCGAGTGAGACCGCTGAAGATTCGGGAACGCCTGATAATGAGTATGGGCCTATCCATTGTGTATTATCTATGTATATGACGCACACTAAACACTAATTATTTCGTTCCGAGCTCATTATCAGCCAGTTTTTGTTTACAGCCATGTGCATAATATTCTGTAGGTATTCGTGTTCTCTGTGTAATAATTATTACTATCGTTTGTGATATAATATATTTTTGTAAGACGAACAACGGGTGCCGGCGCCGCCCGTATATCGGTCGCCATCGGGAGAGCTCTACCGGGGGGTTGGGGGAGGGGGCACCCCTCTCGACCGGCGCGGCTTGACGTCCACCACTCGCGTCTCCCGTATAACACGCACGCACACACACCGCCACGTACATATATATATATTATAGTCGTTGTCGGGCGAAAGCTTTAAATTAGCGACCGAGTATAAACCGCGTGGCAGTAAATCATATCGTATAATATCGCTTTACGCGGCCGGGCAGTGTATACGGCGGGCGACGGGGCTTTGCCGGTTAAATAAATGGCAAGTTAATTCTTAGCCAACTTGCCGCCCAGGGAAGCCGTGACATAAACAATCATTTTTGATAGCACCGCCGCCGCCGCCGCCGCCGCCGTTCCCGAAGAGTTTCGCCTATAAATAAAGCCCGGGGGTGTTTTAAGCCCGCCGCTCGCGACTCGGTCGTGCCGGCGCGCACGGCCAAGTTTCCGTATAGGTAAGTCACCTTTATTTATGTCTTATTGCGGATTATCGAAGGCCGCCGCTTCTGTGGCGGTGGGCGGCGGCCAGGCACCGCGCACCGCCGCCGAGATGCGTGCTCGTGGGACGGTTATTTTTTCTCCCTTCAGCCCGCCGAACCCGTCGGGCGAAAAGTTAATTACTATACTTTGGGAGACGGAAATTAAAGCCATCACGTACTCGACCGAATATAATAATAATAACAATAATAATAATAATAATAATAATAATATATATATATATATATATATGTGTGTGTGTGTGTGTATTATATATTATATAGGTTATATAGGTAGGTGTGTGGTTTTGCCATTTTTTCATCCTTCCTCCTCCTCCCCCCCTCCCGTCACCACCGTCGTGTGGCTGCTCCATGTTTTCGCGCCGAACACGTAAATGCCGAAGAATATAATCGACGATAAATTTTTATCATCCCAAAGCCCACCGTTTTTGATTGCCCGAATACCGTATATTTGATATGTTCATATATTATAACGTCTCGGCGAGTACGACGTTTGTAAATTTCCAATTATATACATCGAAGAAGTGTACGAAAATCCGTATAGGTCACACGGGTCAGGCGCATCGAGTGCACAACAGCCGAACGAGATCTGGTACATCGTATATGGGCTTAAATGTGTACACCGGCTTCTTGTGGTTACATTGTTCAAAAATTCGTATATTTTTTTCCAAGCAATTGTGATTTTCGAACGGATTTAATATTTATTTATTTATTTATTTATTATTATTATTTTTTTAATCAAATATATTACATCTTTCACACGATTAACGATTAAAAAAAACCTAGTTATTACACTTGTTCTACTATAATTTGTGATATATGTAAGTATCTCTAACCAGATTATCTGTCATGCGCCCATGCCTTATAATTCCACGAAATATAAACCGTATTCTATTGGAATGAAGCATATAATATAATATAAAGTATGAATTTTCACGAAATTATTTGACTGAATGATTAGACACGAAAAATTAACTGTAAAAAGTTTAGTTAACACAGTGAATATTCAAACTAGTTAGGTTAGTTAGTTAAGAGGTTACTATACATACCCATTTTAGCGGTATAAAATACGTTCACGCTCTATAACTACAACTTTTCTCTTTGTATTTGCAAAGTCAAAGTGTGTACACAGTATGAAAGTTGAGAATATTTACCATGCCAAATATAGAAGTTTTTTTTAGCCAAAATACTATTTATTTTTTTTTTAGTTTGAAAATTTCACGATTTTTAATCACGGATTTTAGGCTTTCAAATACATATATTGAAAAAATACTCAGCGTTCGAGCATACTAAATATTCTCATCTTTCATATTATGTATACATTTTGACTCTGCGATTACAAAAAGAGAAGGTGTAGTTATAAAGCGTGAACGTGATTTTTAATAAATATAGCACAACAATAAAAATGGTATTTTATTATATTATATTATATTTGATTACATTCTTAGATTTTAGTTTTTTATAAAACTTTATACAAGTTGTCTATACAAAACCTCTTAAAAGCGAGTGTGTTTAGCAAAAATAATGAACTAGTTGAGATAAAAAGTTTTAAAAATATTAATATTTTAACTATAGATAATACCTATAAAATTAATGTGCATGAAGTTGGCCCCCCCCCACATTGTTGGATCGACCTCGGACCAACGCCAATATTTTGCAAATCACTCCTAGCACCCGAAAGCAGTTGCATATGGATATGACCATTACGTGGCATATTAGGTATCTGAATTGCTGGGAAACCCATAATGGTTTGGAAAAAAAATAATAAGAGCATCAACTAACACAAAAATAAAACCTCATGTTATTTTTTATGTAAAAAAATAAAAAAAGTTACTTTAAAGTACTACTGAAAATTTATTATAATGTTAATCACATAAAGGGAATGTTACTTTAAAATAAAAATAAATTTACTCAGCAAATACATGTACTCGTAGTTCTATAGTTCATTATTTCTAACAGTATTTATATTGTATCTACATTTTACTATAAGCACCTCAAACTATGCTCTCAAATATATATAATATTATCTCGAACTGTTATCAGAATCAAAATTTATTCTTAAATTAAACTTTGCATTTGTGACTGTTTATACTAAATATAATAAACCCAAATCATAAAAATAATACATTTTTAATGTACCTATGATACAGTCTTGTAAAGTATTTAAGTAAAAGTATATTAGTAAATATATTTAAATACTATGTTATAGGTATTTGTACTAGAATTACAAATATTTTTATTTAAATACTTCCGAATTTTAATACATTTTAAATTCAAATTCAATTAAAATAAATGTTCAAATATGCTTGTTTAGTGCGATTTACATTTACTTTATATTTAATTTAATATTATTTTATGTCTGATGAACTGACAGATGGAGGTTTATATATATGCTGACATAAAGTATAAAGTCGATAAATATCTCAAAATTTTTTTTTTTTTTTAATAAAATGGAGAAAAAATGTAAAATACGATTAAGTATTTGTATTTGTATTTAAATACATACTAAGTGTATTTTTTATAACAATGTATTTGTATCTCTATTCAAATACAATTTCAAAAATATCTTTTATAAGACTGATATGATAGTATTAGAATGGTATTGAAGATGACAACATATAGTTGTTGAAATACGAGTATATATGTGCATTAAAAGTGTATATTAGTTTTGTGATTTGTTTTTATTTTATTCAGTCTAAATATATTACTTATATTTTTGTCACATAAATGCTTAATACATAGTATTTATTTTTGTTTTATATTGAAAATTATTGTGAAATTTTTTGTTAGTAAATAAATTAAAAGTATAAAATTAAAGTCAAAATTATAAAAAAAATGTTTGAGGGGCGGAGGGAATACTTACGTGGGCCAGATGTGAATCGCGGGCTATAGATTGGCATGTTTAAAGTTATAAATTCTATAACTTTACACATTAGATATTATAATGAATATTATTGTAAATTATTAGCAAAACAATGACGTTAATAGCACGGTGTTTATCGGACAATGTAAGTAGACAACTCGTATATATCTGACATTTTATTCTCAGGCATTCAAATAGCATTTTTGGGTGCTAGGAATGATTTGCAAATTCTGAAAACCAATTTGCAAATATTCGCAAAATTATTTACAAAATAATGACGTTGATCCGGGATAGATCCGACAAGGTGGGAGAACTGCGTGAAGTTTCCCCCCCCCCCCAGGTAATAAAATGCCGTTTTTGGGTGCTAGGAGTGATTTGAAAATTCTGGAAATAAATTTGCAAAATATACATAAAAGATTTGCAAAATATTGACGTTGGTTCGGGATCGAACGAACTACGTGGGGTCGCTACGTGGGCATTGTGAAGTTGGCCCCCCAGGCATTCAAATTCCGTTTTAGGGTGCTAGGAGTAATTTGCAAATTCTGAAAACCAATTTAAAAATATTTGCAAATTATTCGCAAAGTATTGGATTTGGTCCGGGATCGATCCGACAAGGGAGGGGCCAAATTCACATATTCGTATATCTTCCTATGTTCTAAAATAATCATTGTTCAGTGTTCTGTTGTATAATTGAGTTGTTCACTTGGATAATTTGTTTCATCAAATTGGTTATTTACACATAATCATTAGAATAATCAGGTACCTATCTACTTAAAATTGTAAACATCTATAGCCTGTAGAACTTCCCTAGGTAATATAATAATAATAGGTATATTATAATATTAAATATATTAAAGGTATAATTTAATCATTTGGGAAAGCTCCGGCCAGTTGAGTATGTGACTTTTAAAAAGTAACTAAGTTACGTTACTAGTTACTAGTTATTGGTTACTAGATTAATATTTCGTTACATAAATACAAAGGTAATGTGTTACGTAATTTTTTATACTTGAAATTAGGTAGCCAGTTACAATGACGTTAATTAAAAGTTTCTATATTTTTCAATATCAATAACAATAAAAATATAATAAATAATAATATACAATTTTTCTGACTATATTCGTACATCATATTTTTATTCCAATAGCTATAGCATATAGTAATTTCGTTAAAATAAGTCCTTTTTTCTTAAAGGTATCATACGTGCTATCATCGATTTTAGACAAAATTATTTAAAAAGAGGTTTTTAAATAATATATATAGAATCTAAAAGTTATATAATTATATACCTAGGTAGGTCGGGTGACCATGGTCCTTATATTTTTCAATGTTGAAATATTTTCGATCAATTCGTCTAAATTAATTCCAATATGCATAAAAATTAAGGACACAAAATTTCATGACGATTAAAAATGAAAAAACATTTTTTTTTCTATGGATCCGTAAAAATTGGAAAAAAGGAAAAATTGAAAAGAGGTCGGAAGAGAATAATAATAATAATACAATTTTTTAACTCAAAACTCCTACTCGACTTCTTCTACCCGAAAACTTTTGCACATACAAAAATAAAAAAATACATCACGATAAAAAGATAAATTCAATAAATTCCTAGCCCCAGTCAGAATCTAAAATAAAAATAATTAAAAGGTAGGTTGATATTACGTTAATATATGTTGCTTTACATTTTTTTTTCTTTAAATTTTTCACAATTTCAAGAATAAACCGGGTTTTCCGATTTTTTTTTTTTGATTTAAATTTGTTCAGAAATGATTTTCAATCTCTATGATTAGTGAAGTTTACCATTGTCCCAAAGTCCATAAACTTAAAAATCACGTTTTTTTAGTTTAGGTACCTATTTAATATCATTACAATGACTAGATGTGTGTTACAATTTATTACCTATAATAGCGGATAGCTATGACCTATTTTATCTTTTATAACTGATTACATTTTAGTAAATGGCGATAAAGTTCGGTTGTTGAGTTTGATATTATAAATTATTGTATAATGTACCTACTTATGCTGAGTATTCTTTTAATCAATCCGGTATATTAAAATATACAATCCGAATTCTGGTTTCAATCCGTTTCATTTGAATTAAGGATGCAATCCGTCAATTTTGATTTATGATCTAATCCGGATTGTTGGCCTAATTCGGATTTCGGATCAAATCCGCCAATTTAATAGTCGACTTATTGGAAAATGGAAAGTTTAATAAAATTTTCATCACGCAGCATATTTTATATTGCATTTATATTCTATAGGTACTACCTATATATAATCAATAGCAATAGTTTTTCAATAGTATGAAAACTCAAAATTAATAAATTATAGTCGTGTAATATGTTAATCTGGATCTACAAGGAATCCGGATTAGTCAGGTAATCCGTCAATCCGAATTGGTAATGTAATCCGGATCATTATAATCTGTTAATCCAGATTTATAGTGTAATATAAGTAAATCCGAATTTGTAATGTAATCCAGATTAAATGGATTGTATCATATTTATCAATCCGGATCGATCCGGATTAGTTATTCGGAAACGGATTGACCCAGACTAGGTGCTCAGCACTAGCACTAGTACTCAAATCAGTCATTAAATTGTCGTTGCCATGGAGAATTACGTAAATCGTGTAAAGTTTTACAAATGTATGAACTACGGGATAAAACAAATATATTTTTAATTGGTGATGATTTAAATCAAATTATTGAAAGTAAGTTACCTTCAAATATACAAGTATTAAAAGTTTTATTCTAATAATCTTAGAAAAATTAAACTAAATATAAGGCAAAATGTTACTTTAGTAGGTAATTAAAGAAACGATAGTATTTTGGGAAAAAAACTCGTACTAACCAGAGATATTCAATGTTCTTTGACAAATTAGAATGTTTATATAATGAATAGAGAAACTCACAAAAACATACTACAAGAAAAAATAAAATCTAAAAAAAAAAATACCCTACTTTTAAAGAAAAATTAGAAGATTTGTTCCATAAAGCTCATGCAAATGCTCTTCAAATGATCAAATAGTCACTGACCATATTTAGAAAATTATAAAGCGAAACATTGTTTTCTACCTCCTCTCCATCCAACTGTCTATGAATCATTATTATAATTTTTCTATATAGAAAATAATTTTATAAATAAAGATAAGCAAAAAAAAAAAAAAAAACTGCACAATAAAAAAACAACAAAAAATCTTTATTTTGATTTTTTTCTTTCCAATTTCTTACAATTTATATTTTACATTATTAAATAAAAAAAAACGTGAAAAAAACGGGACCCATTTTAATAAAACAGGACAATAAGAGTTCCGTTGAAAGTGTTTGAACAACCGAACGCATTGCTGAAAAACGAGAATATCCCATTTTAAACAGGACGTATAGACACCCAAGTCCTATCACAAAAAATAAATAACAAAGTTACCCTAACGTTACTCGAAAAAGTAAATTATTTACAATAACGAATAACTTCCGTTACGTTACTAAGTTTAACACTGTATAATACATACTATAATATTATATATAAGAATAATAATTATTAATAATATATTTTATAAAATAGAAATTAAGTAGCGGTGCCTGCGACCTACCTAGAGATGTGAGCTCTGTAAATTTACCGGGTAAATTTTACGGGTAAATGTAAATTTACTCGATGGTTTTTTTTTACCGCACTTAAAATCGAGTGACCCCTAATTTTAAATGTTTTTACTAGTGTACCTAATAACTTTTATTTAGTCTATGCCATACTGTGTTTACTCAGAAAGAAAAAAATCACGTTTTGTACACACTGTATTACTCACGTGTCACGTGATTAATATTATCGTTATTTATTTAGGTAGTATAAGGATTATTACATAAAGCGATTTAAGTCTGAATAATTATTATTTTATTGTTTTTTTTTTTAAGGTATAAAGTATTAAAGTTAAATATATAAAGTACCTATTAAAGTTATGTTGAGTTTTCTAATTTATCAAAATACATTATGTTCCATTATATATACAATAAAATGCATTTGTATTACATAAAACCATTTCAAAACCATAAAATAAAAATTTACCGAAATTTACGTAAAATTTACCGGTAAAATCTCTAAGTCCTGCCTATGGTATAAACCAGTTGTCTTATCATATAACCAGACTAATTAGGTAGGTAGGTATTTCATTTATGAAAAATTAGTACCTACACTAAAATATTAACATTATGACCACCCAAACACAAAATTAATTTTTCGCAAAAATTAAAGGTATGCAATTAATTTTGAAAACTACATCGCAAATTTAAACTTTAAAGTTCTAAAACAGTCCGAAGTCACTAACTCGAATTCGGAGGGACTGTGGTAAAGTTGGTCCCTTAATTACATAAAATCAATTGGAGGGAGGGCAACTTCACATTAGGGCTTGAATCATAAAAATTTACATTTTTTGAATGTTATGATAATATTTCAAGGTTTTACATTTTTTTTAGTGTTTTACGATATTACAATTTCAATGATGTCAAAGTCTTACCGTTTATCGTTTCTGTTACGTTATAAAAACTTTTTCGAGCCCTGCTTCACACATAGGTACCTATGTAACCTATATGTTATATTATTTTAAATAAATAAATTCAATACCTATTGTGTCACCTATATAATAATTTATAATTGTTAACAACATGGAAAAATATTTAAATATGAAATAAATTAATAATATTATGTCAATGTTATGTTTTGTCAGACAATTTTTCTCGATTTATCAAAAGTAGGTCTGTTTTGTCTATATTTTCATACGGTGGTAGCGTGGCCGAGCGGTCTAAGGCGCTGGTTTAAGGCACCAGTCTCCTCGGAGGCGTGGGTTCGAATCCCACCGCTGCCAGGATAATTTTGCCTTTTTTCAACATAAAATTTTTACAATATTATATAAAATAATTAAATCATAATTACTGACCTATTCATTTTTATTTTGAATAAGTAAAAAGTATGAATACGTTACTTTTATAGGTAGATATGGTGGAAAATTAAAATAACATGATTTTTTGGGGAAAATGTATTTTATATTTTTATAATTTTAATATATTTATTAGCGTACATTTTTCTGTTAATATAACAATTGGGTATACAATATATATATGTAGGTACAGTTTTTTAAATCTTTTACTGATTTAAAGCTTTTTAATTAACATCATAATAGATAGGTAATCATGGAACATTAAATTTATTAAGTAGTAAGTAGGTGCCTACTAAAATCATTTTATTTTTATAAAAAGTATTCAATTTTATTTATGATATTCCTTAAAATAACATCAAATAAATAAACACATACTAAAGTCTGTATTTATGAGGTGCGTACTACGTATACCTAGGAATTTGTCAAAAATGGGCTCTATTCACAAATTTCAACATGTAAATGGAGGGTCTGGGGACACGCGGGAATTAGATAAATGGCTGTGACACGGAAAATAATGACAAGTGAATTATAGCAATATTGTCGTGCAAATACTCGCTAATTACATGCTAATTATTTGCGGTTAAAAACATGACATTTATAATGTTGGGCGGTGAGGAGACTGGGCATATGAACTCGTAGGTACGTGAGACACTATCTTAAATATCATTATGTATGATTTATCTAGATATATACATTAAGAAAAATACACATTTTAGTAATTATTATTACTGTAAAGAATATTTTTAAAAAGTATTTGAGTAAGTAAAAAAAAATATTGTTGAAAAAAGTATTTAAAGTAATACTCAATACTTATTTATCCAATGTATTTAAGTAAATACACTCAAATACAATAAAAAAGTATTTGAAATAATTTTTAAATACTTAAAAAAAAAATATTTATATTTTATTGGTATATATATATATAATGGTCATTATACATAATATTTACTGACATAGGTACTTGTATTTTGAACAAAATTTGTTTTTGAAATGTATTATTAATATAATTATATGACCAAATTACTACCTATTATACTTCTAAAACATATATACATATAAATATAATATCATTTAATATATGATATTATTTTTATAACTTAGATCTATTAAATAAATCATATAGTTTGATGTTTTATAGTATATACCTACGCATTTTTTTCGTGTACAATTTTTGATATTTTAATTTTTAATAAAATAATATAATATAGGTAAATATCAGGGCTTTTCACACGAATTAACCTGAAAACGAAACCCAAATTAACCCTAATAACTCACATATCCCGAAACCCGAATAATCCAAACAATGAAAAATAGACAACACCCGAATTAATCCAAAATCCGAATGAATATTCATGAAATCGAATTATTAAAGCAATTTAAAAAATGAAGTGACACATCAATTTGTAAGTATTTTTTTAACACTGCTTATTAACTGCTATCATAGAACATGTGTATTTTACGAGGACTTTTTAATAATTATTGTTATGATTAAAATAACGGAAAAATTATCAGTGGACAAGCACACGACGTACTTGTAAATGTTAAATGTTCAAAAATTAATTGTAGTCGTTTATTTTTATAAACTTTATTTTGTCCTTATAAGTAAGTATCTATATATTTTAAAGTTTTGTTTAATGGAAATGTGAAAATATATTTCTATTATTTATGATATTTCATAGAAATGCCCAGAAAGGCAGAAAATAATCGTCTCCAGTACATCAATTTTTTAAATTAAATTTATCCACTGGAAAATCAGTGTGCCAATTAGAATCTATAAAAAAAAAAAAATAATAATAATAAATATTTATAAAAGTGGTTACTGTCACTAACCACCACCCTTCAACAGTAATTTAAATGTGGTCAGTAAACTAACCAACCCCTTCAAATAGAATTAAGATTTAAACTGAAATTAACGTTTAATATTATATGATATTATATAAAGAATAAATGAATTCAAATTATGGTTTATTATATTAATCTAGTATTTAGGTTCAAATATAATTATCGATAAATGGTAATTTAATGATTATTATTTGTAAATGATTTTTATTCATTGTTATTATATTAAAATTAAAATTTGATGATTTTAACAAATTGGCATAGAAAATCTAATATGAATTGATATCCAACAATGTTTTTTTTTTGAAAACCCGAATTAACCTGAATCCACTCAAATAGAATATCATACAACCGTAACCGCGGAAATGTTCAATAACCCGTAACACCCGAAACCCGAAATCCGAATTATTAATTCGGGTGCAGAGCCCTGGTAAATATAAAATATAAAAGTATTTAAAATAAATTAGTATTCAATACCATAAAAATGTATTTGAATAGTACTCAAATACAAAAAAGCAAAAAAATATTTGAATAAAGTATCAATAGGTACTCAAAAAAGTATTTGAATACTCAAATACTCAAATACTAAATATTCAAATACTTTTACACAAATACTTTACAACCCTGTTGTAACGGCTGTTACGGCGCTTGAACGACGCATCCCGTGATCATGCTCCTAGCGAGGCGACGCTCCCACTCAACCTATAGCGATGGTCCGTACTTAGTCACCACCGAAATCACCGCTGTCCCATCACCACTCTGCCGTTCCGCACGTCCACCACCAACATTACCACCTCTGCAAACACAAACGTGGTATAATATCGTATACCACGGTCACAGAATAAAATAATTGGCAGTGGTCAGCGGTAAGTACCTACATAATATTATATTATAACCTATTCCGCCTAAACAAAAGTAGGCCATATTCTGTGTGAAAAAAACTATAGAATACATAATTATGTAAGTATTGGTTATTGATTAAAATTCAACAACGTCTCGGATAAGTCGAAGTCCTAGAAAATTATTCAAACCTGATAAATTTTTGGGAAGTAATATTGAAAAATATTTTACAAGAGGTCTCAACGAGTGTATAAAGAATGCGATACATTACGTGTAAGTATGCTATTCAATAAATATGGTAAGTTTACAGAAAAAATTCTCAGCCGAATTGTTTGTGAAGTTTTTCGCTAGTAGTGAACAAAAATAACGGATATTTTTAAATAATAAAAATTAATTCCAATCTTAATCTAACTTATTTAATGAAAACGTAAGATCAAAGTTTTGAACATTATTCACTATAACCTGGAAAGTGCTTTTTACAAAAAAGGAAATTATATATTGTAAAACTTTCTAATATTTTTGCTAATATCGAGTCTTGAACAAACATTTACTAACAAAGGATTTAATATTTTACCAAACGAAATCATTATATAGTATGTACCTACCTACTTATACCAAATTACTTAGCTATATGCCTATCTATATGTATAGGTTAGTGGTTAGTGAATAGTTAACCTAATTAATTAAAATGAATGTTTTTTGGTTTTGTTTATTACAAAAAAAAAATAAATAAATAAATAAAAAATAGATACATAAAATAACATAAAAGAAGTTATTATTTTCAATGTAATTTAATATAATTTGGGACTTATTATTTACTAAAATGTTTTCTTAGTATAAATAAGGAATAAGTTATATTTAAATTAATAATTTTATGATTTGATTTAGCTAAAACAAAAACATTTTACTTGTTGACTCAGAAAAATACATTATAATATAATAATATAATAATAATTATAATATATATTAGAATTTAGGTAGTATTATTGTTTAGGTACCTACCTAGTTTTTATTTATTTAGTGTCCTAATCTTGGGTTAAGCTATTAATTAATTATTCCTCATATTAATTTATATTTGTATAAATTAAAAACAAATCATTGTCAGCTTAACTTAGGACAACACAAAATTATTTATATTTGAATATTTTGAAACAAGGCATAGGATTAAATGTGGAAAGGGACTAGGGTAAACTGGGTTTGATCTCAGGTTGTAAAATTTTTGGATGGCGTAAATATTTTGGTTGATGTAAAATGTTGAAAGTCTATAATACACATAAATGTTGTGCATTAACCTAACCTAACCGGCCTCTTAGTCAATGACTTTTTTATTTTGCTTATTTGCAGTTTTTTTTTTGCGTAATTTTACACTTTTTTCCGGGTGTCAAAATTCCTGTTCCCGCCTCTGCATTAAATGTGCCATTTGTGTTACCCTTCCCTTGATATTTATCATTTTATCATGGTTATTGGTTATATTGTTCGAAAATATATTAAATGTATAAACGAATTTTCTACATTTTATAGGTTCATATTTATCTAATAAAACAATTTATTCTCAAATATTTCATACAGGATTTTTTTTTAAAATATTGATGAGTAGAATCATACATATATTATACTTATTTAATTAATACTGGTAGGAATTGAATATAAAAATGTATTATCAATTGTACAACGTTTGAAAATAAATGCATACTACTTACCTACAGGTAAGAAATATACTGTATGTTCAGAGAAATCTTGGTTTTCCAAATTTTCATTTTAATAGTGAATTTTCTTTTATAATTAATTATAATTTATATCACAACATACACTTCAGAATTAAGTATAATCATGTGTAATGAAATAATTTACAAATGTTTAGCTATAAATTCCAAAACAGCTTAGACTAAATTGTTAAGTAAATAAAAAAACGACTAATATTAACAATAATAATTAATAAAGTACGCACCCGTTTAAATTTTAAGAGAAAATTATCCATAAATTTGTATGTATGTTGTATAAATAAAATATAAATGAGTAATGCGATTACATTGTTGAACTTTTATTACGTATTTTTTTAAAATAATGTACAAAAATCAACTGAAATTATTAAAAATATATATAATAATTTACTGAGATAGAACATTTTGTTCTCATCTTGCAAATATGACTACTTTTTAATCATAAATTGAAATATTATCTATCTATATATTATAATATTATATAAAAGTAAAAATAGTTTACTAAAAATTTTAATATCTTTGAAATCATAAAAACTTATTAGGGCTTCTACACTAGAGTAACATTACGTCCTGTTTAAAACGCGATTATCCCGTTTTTCAACATTGTGTCCCATTGTGAATAGCACAATCAACAATCCCACAAACATTCAGCGGGACATTAATTGTCCCGTTTATTTCACGTCTTTTTTTAAATTTAATTAACCATTTATTTATCAATATTTTTTTTTGTATTAAATTTTCATAAAACCTAAAAAATACAAAAATTGTGGATACACCGGAAAAAATCCAAATAAAGTTGGTGCATTTTTATAAGTTGTGGAAAAATAACATTCTTTTTTTTTGTTTATTTGGTGTTTTTTTAATCCAATATTTCTTGATTTCTGTGGATAATATTCAATGACTATTTTTTTACTTAATAACTTGATCTGTAAAATTAAGTCAGAATGGTTAAATACCATTGGGGCGGAGGATGTCCCGTTTTGTAATTTTTCAAATATGGTTACCTTACTCTATACCACATGGTTTTAAGGAGTATTACATATTAGGCAATTTATTATTCATTCTATTGTATGGCTTAGTGCTGCGTGAGTTGTACATTCGTACATACTACATAATTATTAGTGTTGGCATTATTAGTACATGTCTGCAGCGATCTATTTTTTAACTACCTATGAAAAAAGTATTTATTTTATTCAAACTGACGATTCTAATTCTATTAGCAATGAGTATTTATATCAATTTTAATTTTGAAATTATGATGGAGTCACTAAAAAAAATATTTTTAATTTATTAGATATTTGTGTTAAAAATTTTCAAAATTTTGCAAACGGTGTTGATTATAAATTAAAATATAAAACATGAAAATGAAAAATATGGTTCGATAATTCCCTCAAGTAAGTAATTATGAATCTATAAACGTTTTTTAAAATTGTTATCGGAGCACTTATCAGATCAGAATGTTGGATTTAAGAGTTGGACCCGATTTTTAAGGGGTTTTGTATAGGCAATTTTCTTAAATTTTGAGAAAGATTAAAATCAAAAAAATTAAAAATATTAAATCATATTTTAAAAGTAATTTAAAAATAGACCTAGCTGTATTAGTACCATTTTTAATTGTCGTGTAATCACGAAATTTGTTAAAAAAATATGGTTTCGCATTTTTAATTTTTATAAATTTGAGAATATTGTAGAAAGATGAAATAAAAAATAAATTATAAAGAACCAAAATATTTAGCGTCTAATGGAGCCGATTTTTGATATATGCATTTTTAGACGCTGTTAAAAAATATAAAAAAAACGATATTTTAATAGCCCATAAAATGTGTAAAAATGCATTCTCAAAAATCAGTCGCTAGATAATGTTGTTACCTATGATTTGTTTTTTATTTCATATTTCTAACATGTTTGTAAGTTAATAAAATTGAAAAATACTAATACAAGTTTTTCATTGAAAAATTTTCGGTGTGGCGTCATCTTAAAATGAGTAGTTTTTGACCAACAAAACTGTGGTATTATGAGGCTTAAACACATTGGAAAAATTGTGGTGACTGAGGTTGAAGCCTGAGGGTACTTTTATCACATTAGCAGTAGTACTTGTATATGTGTGGTACTGTGGTCAATACAAGTGGATATCCAGAATAATTTGCTTTGAATTTTATCTTTAGCGATGTTTGTGGGTACAGTAAATGCATAGGTAATGTTGCTGCATATTCTATTTAGATCTTATGATCCTCATCAGAATCTGATTATAATTTACATGAGTACATATTGATTATTCTAGATAGTCAATCTGATATAATACACAAAATAATAAAAAGTTAATCATGTTAATTATTTACCTTGGTATAATATTATTATTTTTGGTATTCGAATTCTATTTGATTACAGTGCAAATAAAATATTAAATATGGATATTAATATCATGGTGTACGACTTTAAATTTTAGTTATTGTTTGCATGGATTATTGATGATTAAATTAAATTTACAATATTACGTATATATAGTGACTTTTTACTATAGTAACAGTGGAATATATCCACGGTATAATAATTAATCGCGCGCATTTACGTTGTAATGTTGTAGGTACCGTACAATATAATCGGATTCGTCGACTGTTTTTCAACGGCTTCTCGTGGCATATATCTTTTGTTAGGTACTTTAAATCTACTCGTCGTGGCTCGTGCATATAATAAGTAGATTTTTCCAATTTATAATAAAATAAAATGAAAACCATTTACCAGTATTCGAAGTCGGGGGTAGGTCGTTTGTGCATCGCCGATGTTTAGAATGACATTTTTATAATTATTAATAATTGCCTTCTTATTTGCCTCTTTCGCGTGTCGATTAGAAGCAGGGGTGCATTAATGGAAAGGAAAAATAGTGCATTTGCCTATAATTTGCATATTTGTTTACAAGACAATATGCAAGCCTCTATCATGTTTGGGAAGCGCTATCCACCTTCGGCGGCTAAGTCAAAAGTTTAAAATGCCCAAAAAATACGATAAATTGTAGAGAATAATAAAATCCAAGTTATTTAAGTTTCTATTACTTAGCGTTGCTAACCGCGATGATGTATACAGGTATAGGGAGACGAGAGTTTTTTTTCGACACCTAAATGCTAAAGTTTGTGAATATTAACGGAGAACGAAGTAGATGCAAGTGATATTTTGGTGCTTGAATGACTAGGTACAAGAAAAAGTGTTAAAAGCATAATTTCAAACAAAAAAAAACAAAAACAAATTGATAATTTTTTTTTCAAACCTGTCCCATCAAAAGATTAATTCGATACAGTATATAATAAATTAGTATATGAACAAGTAAAAATGCGTTTTTATGTGAACCCCCGTTCCCCATTAATCCGGCGTTTTCGTTAATCCGGTACAGTATCCTGCAGCTGGTCTGATATATCTGTCGGGATCACCGAGATTCTATATACTGTTCACTTATTCGACGTGGTGTTCTATTATATATAGCAAATCGGGGGATATTTTCGATTTAAACGGTCCGAGTGATCCGGGCCCGGTTTATCGGTACTATACTACATATTATAGTACCCCGTGGAACCGCCGGGTAAAACGTACGCAGTCGTAATGTCGAAAAAGGTACAATCGTAACAATATGTGCGTATATTCATTAAAAAGTATCATTTATAGAAGAACGCCGGCCAGCTTCCCGGATTTTAGCGTTATATATAATTATACGAGCAGATCTATACGATGAGGTATATACATATATATATATATATATATATATATATATATATGTAACGTTACGGAAGCGATTTCGTTGTTTGGCCGGGTGCAAAAGGGGTTATCTCCGTAATAGGATTGATATGGGACTGGGTCGAAGGGTAATATTTTATATTTCGCGTGCGTGTCCGTGTCCGGGGCGGGTGGAAAAGAGGAGAAAAAAAAACAACTCGGTAAACTATATACGTATATATATATATATATACCAACGAGTATATACACCGTTATAATATTATATATATATATATATATATGCTACGGTTGTATACCGGCACTATATAGCGGCGGCGGCGGATGAAGATGCGGTCGGCGGACGGGCGGGCGTCGAGGCTGTGCGTGTACCCGAGATAAGCCCGTTACCATATAATAACGATTTCTTAGCGTTATATCATAATAATTCGCCGTGGAAGATTCCGAGACTCGTATAATGCCTTCGGGCCCGTAAATCTTAACTTTGGGGGGTACGGGCTGCTACGACGGCTATACGACGACGACGACGACGACGACGACTACGACGACCACGGTGTGACGGTGACGGCGACGGGGCGGGCGGTCCGCGCGGTGGCGGGCGGGCGGAGCGCGCGTATACGCCGCTGCACCGAGCGCGGCGTATATAATACGACCGTGGATGCTGCGTGTTGCGTGGCGAGCGCGGAGGGTGGTGCCCGAGGATTAAAGATTAGTAATCTTAATGTTGGCTGCCGGTTGAATTATAGCTTTCTCGCGCGCTTTATATTATTATTATTATTATTATTATTATTATTTGCGAGCTTTCTGCTGCCGCCACTCTCACTGTGTATATATATATATATATATATTACACACACACGCATATAGGTATATATATATATATATTATATACGCGGAGAAACCGTGGCGCGAAGAAGAAGAGTTTATACGTTATATACATATATATATATACGTGTCGTCGGTGGCGTATATATAATATATACAATAAATATATTTTGTATATTATTTTCGCTGCTCCGGTAAAGAGCTTTATTCGCGTCGCGTTCGAGCAAAATTAATTTTGTCACTTTTTAGTAACTGTTTAATATAAGGATATCGCACGCCCTCCCCGCCCCCATGACGGGCACCGACGTCGTTGAATCCGCTTTTTACGCGACCCCGATTTTCAAAATCGCGTGCGTCGTGTTTTCCACGTTATTGGCTCCCCATCTCCTCCCCGTCACCCAGTTACACCTTTCATTCCACCTATATTACCTTAGCTCTATCAATGGTAATTATTTCGTATAATGTTTATCGGCGACCGCTGCAGAATTGGACGGAAACGGCTCACCGAGATTTGTGTTTTTAAATGGTCTGCCGGCCCACAGACATGTATATACATGCGTCTGGTAACCTATTTTATTTAACTATATAATACTATTATGTTTTGCACTTCAATTTTACTTCTTTTATATTTTGAGCGGAACGTAATATTCTATCTATAAGTTTTCACAATGATGATTACTTTATAATTTTGTGAGCAATATCAAGATGTAGATATGTAGATATTATGCAAATTTTTACAAAAGGCACCTGGTACATTTAACTTTTGTTGACAGTTGTTATACTACAGACACGCTATACTGGGGTTTTTCACCATTGGTCTAAATGGTTTTATTGCCTAAAAAAGATAACTAATTAAGATAATATAAAGAACTGGACACGAGCGTTGAAAACATTTATCTCTAAAGTGTCGTGGTATATGTGTGTGTGTGGGGAGGGGGAGGATTTAAACATTTTTCTGCACAAGCATTAACATATATTTATTGTTTGGAAACCTCACACGCACTAATACAAAATAGATACCTACATAGTACTACTGGCCTATACTTTGGACAGTCTATCGAGATTATTCCGGTAGTCCATCTAGCCAATATAATATATTATGTACGTACCTACATTTTAAAGAAAATACCTAGACTGAATTTGTAATTTTCAGATTGTGATCGTAGCGAGGAAACTATTAATTTTATAATGATGTTTATTTGAACTTTTCAACCAGAATTAATTGAATAGGAGTTTTGGCATTTGTATATTAACGATACCAAATTGGCTCTAGTTGGAATTTTCAGGAAGTAATTTTTTTTAGGATTTTTGATAAAAAGAAAACCACCTTTGATATGGTGTATGCAGAATGAAGTTTTGTACAAATGCAAGGAAAATAACAAATTATACTTATAGTGTATACATACTTATACGGTGTATTTACTTATATATATATTCGGGGAAGAGGTAAATAGGTTTCAATTGTTATTCAATACCAAAAATAATAATAAAATAAAATATATAGGTACGATGTATATATAATATTAATACAATTTCTCATAATACATTTAAAGGGAAATAAAAAATTCAAATTCCGGATGAACAGCTAGTATAATATTATATGTTAAATAGATTTCAAAAAGAGCATTTTTGATTGCAAATAATTATTTTTATCGTGGTTTATACTAAGATTTTATATATAGGTTTGGCCTATATCGTGATAATGTTTACCTTGTGATGGGAGGTTTGCCTTGTAGCGCTCTAGCGTTAAAAAGTTGAAATATACCTGTATTATAACCTACATATTGCATTTTAAAGTGAAGAATAATGGAATTTTATTTTAACTTTGTATTATTCCAATTTATATTAATTTATATTTTATAATAATAATAATAATTATTATTATTATTATTATGATATTGATCATTGTACATATTATTAACATCGTAAATATTTATTATTATATTGTTAGCATAATATGATATATAAGAATAAATATTTTGGGTGTTCGGTTCGCTAGAGAGCGTCAAAAGGTGAGCTTTCAGCCACCAGAAGCGGTAATCATTAATCACATATACATAAAATAAATATTGTACCATTCACAATCGTATTTATCGAAAGCTCTCAAGTCTAAAATAATACTTATTTATCTGCCAGAGAATGGATGAATGAGATGATGGACTAACTTCTTCCTTCTATATCTTATATTGTGCGAAGCGATTCCCTGGATTTTTTCAATATTTAATGTAGTTATTTAAGATAATTTCGATAGCTCTATGGGATATAGATAATTTTCTAACAATAGTAAATTACAACGCCCTTTGCTTGTTAGCTCCGTTAATTTTTCACCAGAACGACCTAAACGCCTGAAATGCCTGTTTTAAGCACTTCAATGACATTTTCATCAAAAAAATTAGTTAAGAAATAATACAATTTGCAAATGTCTGTAGTAAGAATTATTTAAAATATGAACAATTTAAAAAAATTATTTTTTAAATGTTTACTCACATGTAACATTCCTCGTAGCTATGCAATTCAAACATTGTACAACGAATAATATCTATCTCCCTAGTAACCAAATAAACAATCGTAACTATGTACTAGTAACTATGGACGGACACAATGGGGATATAACTGGTAAAAAGTATCTAAACATATGTTTAGTAACCTAAAACTACCTTTCATAACAGAAATATTTTATAAACGTAGAGGAAATAACAAAATAACAAATACAATTGTCATGGTTACCAATTTTAATTTTAATTTTAGGATTCTAAACATCCGCCTGTCTGTAGTACCTAGTACATAGTTACGCTTGTTGATTTGGTTACTAGAGAGATAAATATTATTCATTTTGCTTTATACTTAATACTTAATACTTTTACATTATTGTTTAAAATACGCTTAGAAACCGGAAATTTAGCACGTTCACAGAGTGGGATTTCCTAACTTTTTTTTTATACTTTAGGAAACTACTGGAAAATTAACAAATAAATTCTCGAAAGTACCGACTAGGTTAAATTTTCTTTTAAAAATGGGTATGCATGTAATGATTGGAACACTCCTTCTTATAAAAAACAATGTATATATTATTCGTTTTGCTCTATAATAGTTTTATTATTTATAAAATATTTACGAGAAATATATAATACGCTCAAAGAGTATTTTTTCCTAACATTCGTCTGTCTTTACTATTCGTTGCCGTGGTTACCAATATTAATAAGAGCATATATAATTTGTAATTGTTTTGTTGGTTTTAGGTTCTATACATAAGTACAGTGGCGTAGCTAGGATTATGCAGTGGTTTGGGGGTTAATTACAAATTAAACTATAAGTTTTAAATTTTTTGTGAGGTTTGTTGTTCTATGCTTATAATCATATTGAATCATTCAAGAAGCAGATTCAGTGGTGTGTGTACAAAAAAATGTAAACATTTAAATAAAAAAG
Organism: Pemphigus obesinymphae; assembly: GCA_025469235.1. Lineage (NCBI taxonomy): Eukaryota > Metazoa > Arthropoda > Insecta > Hemiptera > Aphididae > Pemphigus > Pemphigus obesinymphae. The sequence continues at coordinate 27,481 of JAIPRL010001405.1, read as the reverse complement.
TATAAATTATAATACATTTTTTAGGTTAAAACACATGAAGAAAGTCAATGGGGGGGGGGTTAAATACCCAACCACCTTGGCTTTGCCATTGCATAAGTATAGTTGGTTAAACAAAAAGGCATCCTTCAAAATCGCTTTATTGAATGCTATGATTTATTATTGCTTTAAAATGTAATATATACATCACCAGTATCCTACCCAAAGTGTATGAAATCCGACGAGCGAAGCGCAAAATTTTTTAAATTTGTAATTGAATAAAAATATTGTTTGAAACGAATTTTTATCAATGTTTAAACTGGCGTTTAAAACATAAGTTTAATTAAAGATTAAGATATACAGACAATATTTATAGGAATTATTAATTTGTGCTAAAAATAAAATTCCGTTTTCTGCATATTTATTCCGTTTGTGCAATAAGATCGCCTTTAACTTTTATGTTAAAATCATGACATATTTTTGCTAAATATACTTGAAAAATTTGTCTGTAATGATATTTTTAGTTTATTATATTATATAGTTTTGAACTCATAAAATATTACATGCGCACATGTACGTTTTTAAAAGTTCAATTACCAATGGTATATATAGTTATTTTGTATACAAAATGATTTATGATAATAAATATTTTAAATAATAAAGAAAATCTTTTTAAAACTTTTGAAAGTATGTTAATTATTATACATATATATTATTGCTATTGTAGCTCATGATATTACATAGCATGTAATATTATATATATTAATCCGTTATACAGAAAAATGGGGGTTTCGAAGATGATATGAAACATTGGATTAAGTGTGGATGGATGAAGTGGAGAGAAGCGACAAGTGTTTTGTGCGATAAAAGAATCTGTATTGGGTTAAAAGGTAAATTTTATATGGCTGTGATGAGACCTGCAATGATGTAGGAACAGAATGTTGGACAGTAGATAGGAAGATAGAACAGAGAATGAGTGTAGCAGAGATGATGAGCATGTTATGGGGGATGAATGGAATTACTAGAGAGGATAAAATAAGGAATGAGTATATATAAGAGGTAGTAATAGGAGTAGCTTCGATAGTAGACAAAATGAGGGAGAATAGATTAAGATGGCTGTGCAACGTATTAAGGAGGGAAAAGACTGAAGCAGCAAGATTAACAAAAGGAATGTATGTTGATGCAAAGAGATGGAGAGGAAGACCGAAAAAAAGGTGGAGGGATGTGATGGCGAGTGATATGTGGAAGGTGTAGAGGGTAATTTAAGAAGATGCGGTAGATAGACTTAAGTGGAAGTGTAGGACCAAGGTTTGCCGACCAAAGATAGTTGGGAGAGAAGGTGAAGGTGAAATAGAAGCAGATTAATATTAAAATATATAGGTACATTATATGTAGGTTTATTTTGTTTAGTATATTCATGAATGTTTATAATACATTAATTATCTATTTACTTATACAAGAATAGTATTTATATATAATATATGTATAATATCATATACCTACATAATAATAATGTTATATTGCTATAAAAATATATTAGAATATTATTATTATTACTATATATTTTTTAAATATTTCAATATTGGGGTGACAAGGCACCTCAGTGGCGTAGCCAGGATTTAAGCAAGGGGGGGGCCAATAAATACCATAATTAAAATAACATTTTTGTTTTTATTATATTTAAAAAAGCAATATTAGCATTAATAAAATATTTACTAATTATTAGAATGCTTAATGCTTAAGTAACATAATAATTAATAACTAATAAATTATAGTAAATAAATAATATGTAATAAATATAATGTAATATTTAAATATAAAACTATTGTGTCCAATCTAACATTTGCATCCTTCTGGGAGATCTTTTAGAAAATTCCAACAAAATATCTTTCTCTATATTGTTATAGTTTAACTCATCTTTATTTATGTTAGCTAACGCCAAGCTTAACTCTTATGATACTTTAGATTTATACTTATATAGATATTAATTTGATAATTTATACACATTTAATAGTTCAATAAATTAAAACTTGAATATTAGAATTTGACTTAAATATTAGAACGGCTATCTATGACTATGTATACATAGATAATACAATATCTTTTGCTTATCACATATTATCGTGGTTAACCTAATGAAACTTGGTTATTGAATTTAACAAACACAAGTTTTGGTTATTGATAAGATAATAAAGAACATAATTAGGTTTATCGTGAAAACATGCGTTAGGTACGTTAATAATAAATAAGCCATAGACCTTATACTATAATTTATTATAAAGCTAGTATTGTTAAAATTAGATCATATAAAATTGCTATAAAAAAAAGGCCCATGGGAGGGATATATTGGATAGAGGATAATATGTGCGTAGTAAAACAAAACATTTCTAAAGTAGAAATCCCTAATTTTGTTACAGTATTATTACATTTTTAATCATTTTTATGCATGAACCATGTTATGACAACTGGAATGAATGAATGCAAATGATTTTTAAACCGATTTTTCATCGGTCTCGTATCAAACGCGTGACTTTGAAACGGGCCTTAGCTCAGGAAAAACCAATAATTTGTACATCCCAATATTATAATAACATACATATTAAAGATAATAGGTACAAGTACTCGTATTGATATATATATCCACCCGTATGCCCGGTCGAAATAAAATTGCAATCGCTATATGGGTATACATTTATCTTGACTGAAACTGATAGTAAGTACCTACTGTACATTATGTAATGTTTTACCTACATGCCGACCCCTACTTTTAAATATATTCCTATAGGTACGTGTTTTGACTTCTATGTCTAATTAGGTCACGAACAATACCTACTAAAAAAAAAAAAAAACGAAACAATGTTGAAATAAAAAAGTAAATACTCGTACAATAATTCAACGCAGTTCGTTAAAACGGGTCGTCATATTATTTATTACGTGTCGTATCCGTGTGATAGCTATAGGTATAGAGAAATTCGATATAAACACAATTATATAGGCACAATATATATATTGTACCTGATATAAAATAATCTGTTATACGAATATAACGTATATATATATATATATATATTATATAGTGATGTTACGAACTGTTCGATTTTCGAACCGAACTCAAAATTGGAAATATTCGAACCGAACTAAACACAAAATAGTTCAGTTCGAATATCGAACCTAAAAAAAAAAAAATTTGAAACTAATTTGTCGAAAAACGATAAAAAGAAATGGAAAAATGTGGAATCCTTCTTTACTTAGACTTAAAATTATGTTTAAGAGGCATCTACTTAATAAATTTTTATGCAAATATACATAATTAATAAAAAATGGTAATTTATATTATTGTATTGTTTTTTTTTTTTTATGAAGTTCGGTTCGGGTTCGGTTCGACCTCAAAAATCTGGGTTCGTAACATCACTAAATTATTATATATAGGTACCCATTTTGGCTAAAAACGATTTTAAAAAATGTCTGTTATTCACATAGAAAACATTTTTTTTGATAGAAATTTCAAATACGTACATAGATACGACGTAGATAGGTAGGTACCTACTTAAATGAAAATTTATTTATTTACACAAGTACGCAAACAGTGGCATATTTGTGATTTTATCAAGGAGTTTTGAAAGTTAACTTATAGTCGGCTGATTCGAAAAGTGGCCGCTGATGCGAACGCCCCTGGCAATTTATTTTCGTCAGGGTAACGTAAAATAGTTTTCAGTGATACGTGCTAAAATTGTGATAACGTTTCACAATTCCCTAAAATAAAATTACAATGGCCAAATGTTCCATTTGTAACCAGGCCAAACCATATATATATATAGGAAATAATAAAGACGTATAGATGAGAACTTCTCCTTATCAGAAAAAAAAAATAGTTGCTAACACATTTGACAGCGGCCACTTTTTATTCTCCCGACTATAGATGTATACAAAAAAAAAAAAAATTTATAAAAACATAATGTAAGTATATATGTATTTTGGAGAGGACCATTTAAGAAACAAATTTTTACTCACCGAAAAAATGATATCATTAAGTACCCACCTACTAAGTAGTTTAGTTTTCCATATTATCAGTGTTTATCTACTGACCAAATTAATCAAATAATAATATATAGGAAATAATGAGTTACCTTTTTACGTAACATCAATGTAAAATCAACCTAAAAGCGTGTTAAAACTGTGGAGTATTGAAAAGTCGGATTTCAATTTCAGAAAACTGTTTTGAATTCAGTTGAAATTAGTTTGTCTTCTAGAGATCGATATTGATTGAGAATTTATTAATTTTTTATTTAGCCATGTTATTTATATATCTTATTATAATTTATAATTTTTATCAATTATTGACACTCTGTTTAAATTATTCAATCCAAGCAATTATATCTATCTCATATTTCTACATAACAATACAATTAGTTACCCCCCCCCCCAGATATAAATAATTATACTTTTGCCCCCCCCCATGGATGAAATAAACAATTACCAACAATGTAAACATGCATAATTAATTTATAATATAGTAGGTATAATAATAAATATAACATTAGTAAGAAGTATGAACCAAAAAGTGTTATTTCAAAATAATTCTATAAATCATAGAATCTTATAGGATAATTCTATTTCTTTATAGAATAATAAAATAATAATAATGATTATCATATTATATAATAGGATAGAAAAATTATTATCATGCATTATTATATCAACATCTAAAATTAAATATATACCTATACGAGTTTTTGATTGCCGCATCTGAGTCAGTCATGGACTTTGTTTATACTTCCGGTAAAAATATTAAAAAGTACATTATTTTTATTTTATACTCAATTTATTTTTATGCTTTTTGAAAAAAAAAAAAACTATTGATAGACATGAAAAATATTGTATAATACTTTATCAAACAAATAACGACTATTATATTAAATAATTTATTCCATTAAAGTAGGTATTAAATAAATTTATATTTCATTAATGATATTATATTATTTCAAAGACGTATTTACCATCAAGATTTTAGTTATTTATTGTACAGATGTCAGTCATCAAGTAGGTACACAGAGATTTTTTTGTAGTTAAGTATTATTTTTTATTAATTACCATAACATATAAAATATTTATATATACGTACACATTTTATGTAAATGATGTCAGGGGCGCAACTAGCGGGGGGGGGGGGGGAACTTGCCTCTCCTGTGAAAGATTCAAAAGAGAAAAATAAGTTGCTTTTTTTTTTTTTTGATTATTTACAGTTTTAAAGAAGTATTTTATGTAAATGATGCGAGTTTTGCAGTCGACCAAATTGTTAAACGTGTGACGTTTTCTTTTTTTGCTCATACAAAAAGTTCAATCAGTCGGCCAAATTAAGACACTGCCCCTCTCCCCCCCCCACAAAAAAAAAAAAAATTACTTCGTTACGCCCCTGAATGATGTACATACTACATAATATAATATATAGGTTTTATCATTATTATTATTATTATTATTAAGCCACATTATAAAGAAAAAACTATGAAATATTGTATTTTTCACATATATATATATATATTATATATATATTATATAGGTGCCTATTTTTATGTTTAACTGGTTTCACACTTTCTTTGACATTTTATGTAATTATTATACTTACACTAAACCAAATATCATTGGTAGAATTAACAATATGCAATAATCAAATTTTAACAAACGAATATTTCTTGAAATGATACAATTTTTATTATTTTAATGTACCTAACACATAATATTTATAATTGATTTAACAAAATATTTGTTAGTTCAAATAAATGTTTATTCAATGGGACAATTTTACCCAAGACATTGATAAAAGATATTGTGTTAAATCAATAATACGTTTTGTTATTTTACTGTTAAATTAACAAATATTTTATTTCTAAATCAACAAACATTTTATTGGACGTATTATATTAACAACCATATTATTAAATTAATCTATATTTTTATTGAAATCACAGATATATTTGGTTCAGTGTAGATATATAATTAAATATATTAGTGAGAGCTTTTATGTATTACATACTAAAAAATATATATAAGCCTTAAATGTTTGCCCCACAAAGTGAAAAAAATAGTTACTACGCCACTGTATTTTAAAATAATAATATACCTATGTATAAAAAGAAAATGTGATGAGTGTATTCAAAAAAATATAAGTAACCACTATTTATTCGATGTCATTTTATCCGGTTACAAATGAACAATGGAAAAAAAAAATAAACATACATAAAATATACCAGGTATAAAAGTAATAAGAAATAAATTATTAGATGATTACTATAATAACATAGATAACAATTGTTAAAAAATTACCTATACCTACCTTATATCATTGTATGTATTGATAAATATTATTATCTTTAAAATCTGTTTGTATACTTTAAATATTATCAAAAATATTATGTAATTATATTTCATTATAAATGAGTAAAATTCTTCTAATACAAAATTTTTGTACATGTTTATTTATATATTGAATATTATTAAATCTCTTTTATTATATTATGAAATGTATACTATAATTATATTCTAAGATGTGTTTAGCATAATATTAGACTTAAGAGAAATAGTTTAGAATTTTATTTCTGAAATATATTCTTTGTATCTAATTTTGAAACTTATATACCTATTAGTTTTTCAAATGTAAAATTCATTATAGCTACAGGTATAAGGTATAAGTATAAGGTATAAGCTTATAATAACCATAACAATTATTTATCATAATTTATAAACAATTTATTTTTTATTTTTTAGATTTATTATTATTTTATGGTTTTAATTTAATTAAATTACTAGTATCTAAGACGATTTTTATGTTATTACTATTATTATTTATTTTAAAGTATAAGCAAATTTACTTGATAAAGATTTATGGTATACCTATTTAATAAAACAATAATTAATTTAATTATCACTGTTTACTATTTAAATGTATGTACTATGTATATTATACAGTTTTACTTTAATTTTCTTGTGAATTTTCTTGATCGTGTTTATATCAAAAGAATTTTTAATTATTAAATTAATAATTTAATTATAATTTAACTAAACAAATAAAATAAAATTAATTTTCATAGTTAGATTTGTATAGGGGAACTAAATCTATTATTTAGTAATAAAATATTTGTTAATTTAAAAATAAAATAACAAAACGTATTATTGATTTAGCAATATATTTTATAAATGTCTTGGGTAAAATTATCTTATTGAATACAAATTTATTAAAAAACAAAATTATAAATATTTTGTGTTTTTTTATTTCTTCTTATTCGTAGAACAAACGTCCATTTGTTATATAAAATATTCAATTTAAACAGAATATTTTTTCAATTTATTAACATGTTTTATTATAATAATAAAACTGTATTAATTTTATAAATTATTTTTATTAAATTATAACATATATTTTGTGAAATTTACAAAATGAATTTGTTATTGTAAACACATTTGTTATTAATTTAACAATATATATATATTAAAATAATAAAAATTGTATTATTTCAACAATATTCGTTTGTTAAAATGTGATTAAGTAATGCATATTGTTAATTCTACCAATAGTATTTGGTTTAGTGTACTCAATACTTATAACACACTAAACTAAATGTCCTATTAGATATTTAAAACAAATGGTCGTTATAAAACATTAAGAAATAATATATAAATGTTTTGCAATATACCTACCTACCTATGTACCTAAATATCCATAATTTTTAAAGATATTTATTATAAATCCATAATTTGTTGGATCGTTCTATATTAAATGTATTATATAATTACCTTGTGTTAGAAGACAGTAATACCCGTTGAATTTATTCAATATTTGATATACTAAACTTATAAAAAGAAACATAATTATGTTATAGGTATGTAAATGTAATATGTATCTACCAAATATTAGATCTTGAAGTAAATTAATTTCATCGAAAAAATTAGTACAACAATAATTAATTACTTTTTGGTGCAATAGTAACAGATACATAACAAGTTTATAATTAAATATAATATCTAATATTTAAAGAAAAAAGAAAATAAATTCATTTAAACTGGATTTATTAAAAGTTAAACTATTAAAAATGTAATAATTTAATACCCTCAAATATATTACTGCATTATCAGACAATTTATATCGATTATTAAGTGTTCTTATAACATAGGAAGATAATTTAAATATTTGGTTGAAAACTGGCTTAGCTAAAACTTTTCCAAGTCATCGCAACGAAGTAGGTACCTATACTATACTACTACTCATGTAGTTTTTGACAATATACATTTATTTGTTAGCCGTAAATTTGAGATGGATTATTTTAAAACTGGAACCTTATCTGATATGAATATTTCAAATTTTGTTAGGCAATCATAATGTGTATTACCTACTTGAAAAATAAAACAATAAAATTTAACTTTAATAAGCCATTTAATTTCAAAAATATTAACGGATAACTTTATTACATGATAATTTAAATAAATGTTACAGAATCTGTACACTACTAATATCAATTAATCATTCTATCCATGACAATGGTAGGGGACAATTGACCAATAAGTGATAAGTGTATTTTGTGAATTATATCTCATTTTAGGTACTATGGCCTGTGGATACTGTTCTAATTATCATTCAGATATAGCTAGGTTTGGCCAACTATACTTACCATACTTTATTCATTATAGTCTATAAATATAATAGTTATAACTTATAATCTTTGATTATGTGTTATGAGTAGGTATAACATTTATATTGAGTAATGAGTCAAATATAATGTATTATAATATAGCATAAAACTACAAAAGCATATTTTTCCGCCGTCTTTTTTTTAAACGAAATTCGGAAAAGCAGCAATTTCATAGATACAATGACCTCTCAAGTACCAATTAGATGCAATTTGCAACCGGAAACCGCATAAGCTTGTAAAGATCATTCTTGTAGAAAAATTGTTAACAGAGGAAAAATAAAAATAAACATCATTGTAAAACAATCACTCAGATGGCTACGCTCAGAAACTAAAATACTTTTTTAAATTTAGTTAAATTAATGCATGATTAATGTTACATTAAAAATGTTCACGTCTTAAAGTCTTATTTTACCAACTATTTAGACTTAAATACCTCAAAATTGATAAATTTGTTAAAACGACTATAAAAAAAATCGTCACTACGGATTTTCGAGATTTTTCGAATATAATTAGAGTAATGTATTTTTAACATCGAATAAAATTGTCAGGTCTGCAACCCAAAATTACCCATTCTAGGACTCAGAAACCTCGAAATCTAAAATATCTGTAAATAGCCCATATTGCAAAAAAAATTTTTTTAATTTAATCAACGTAAATATATTACTAAATAAAATTACAAATATATCTGTGATTTCAATAAAAATATAGATTAATTTAATAGTATAATCGTTAATATACTTCAAATAAATTGTTTGTTGATTTAGAAATAAAATATTTGTTAATTTAACAGTAAAATAACAAAACGTTTTATTGATTTAACAATATCTTTTATCAATGTATTGGGTAAAATTGTGTAATTGAATACAAATTTATTTGAATTAACAAATATTTTGTTAGTTCAATTATAAATATTTTGTGTTTATTTCTTTCTTCTTCTTAGTAGAACAAACGTCGATCCATTTGTTAGTCAAAATATTCAATTTAAACAGAATATTTTTTCAATTTAATAATATATTTTATTATAATAATAAAATCTGTATTAATTTTATAAATTCATTTTATTATATTATAATTTATATATATTGTGAAATTTTCAAAATGAATTTGTTATTGTAAACACATTTGTTATTAATTTAACAATATATACATTAAAATAATAAAAATTGTATCATTTCAACAAATATTCGTTTGTTAAAATTTGATTATTGCATATTGTTAATTCTACCAATGATATTTGGTTTAGTGTATATCGTAGCTAAATCGTGTTTGCAACCTACCTGTGGCTATTTCATCTAACACATGATTGTTTGATCAATAGTTTTACTTTACTGTTGGTAATCGTTATTTTTATATCTTAAATATTAATAAATTGTTTATAATAATAATAATACCTAATATTTATTAAAGAAATAATAAATAATTAAGAATACAATAATATTTAGGTTTGATAGTTTTTATTTCAATTTATCTATACACGAAATAATGATCACCTATATATATATATATATTAATCAATTTGTAAAAATAATAATAATTATAATAAAAAGAATAATATAATAAGAAAAATATTTAAGTTTTCTAAGTGTATTTTATTTTCGAAATTACGAAGAAATGAAAAATCTGGATTCGACGAAATCGCGGTTTTGCCGTTTTTTCGTCATTTTTTTGGTAGTTTTTCCTCACGCGTTAAAAACAAAGACTATTGAGAAAATCGAAAATGACCTCTCCAAAATAGCAGCTAGATGTGATTTGCCACCGGAAATCGGGTACACTCGTAAAGATCGGAGCACTCCTTCTAGTAGAAAAATTGTTGGCGGAGAAAAAACTATTAGAGAATTTTTACACAACATGGGTTAAAAACTCCTTTAACGTTATTTACCAAAATATGTTTGTGCGCAAGGGCTCCGAATATCGATACGGTTATTTGATTATCGTAATCGGTTATTTTGAATAATTTAACGGACACGGTAAATTGATTTATCGTGCTAAACGATCGGTTATTATGACACGGATTGTCAACTATCACCATATTATTTTTCCGCGTTATCACGCGTCATATTTTGACAAATTCAATCGATAACAATCATACACTTATTGATTATTGTATTTATATATAGGTTTTTTAAAAATTTTATATTTTCCTTTTTATACACCATTATGGATACAAACGACTAATGAAAAGGAACGTTTAAGATTCCCTACGGGAGATGATTCGAGTGTTTTACGACAAGTTTTACGTTATAATCCCGACAATGACGGTGCGATCAGCTGTCCGTTATTCATATACAAAAGTTAAACAATGGTCAAAAATCTTTTAAAAACTTTTCACTTCAAACTATAAAAGAGCATGTTCGTGTGATGGATAATTATGTATGATAAATAATGCGAATATTAAAAAAAAAAAAAAAAAAAACGAGAACAATAACAGTCGGTATTGGTAATCGTGACAGGGACATCAGGATCGCTCTGCCATATCGATGTATCGTATACGAAATATCGTTACGGTAATGCGAAAACTAGAGTTTCAGTATTTCTTACCGAAACGTTTAAAACCGTTTAACCGAACGTTAAATTTTCACCGTAAGGTTTAGCGCGCGTTAAATACGCTCGCCCTCGCTATATACGTTCAGAACAATGTAAAATGTATGAAACATCAAAGCTGGGCAAGTTAACGATATAAGTTAATTGAAAATAATACAAGCCAAGTTAAGTTAAAAATTACTCGTATGTTTTTATTAAATTTTGAAGTTAAAAGTTAATTTTGAAAAAAAAAAAGTAACTTAACTTAGTTAAAAGTTAAAATTTCATAATTAGGAAAAAAAGTTCGATATACCTATAAGTATATCGTAAAAATGTAAAAAAGAACGGTTATTCTTTACGCTCGAAAAAACTACCGGGGACTTGTTCTGCCTGAAAAAGTGTATATACATATGTAAAAATAAAAATACAGCACGTCGTTTTAAAACCCATACATAAATATAAAAAATCAGAAAATAACTACCAACTGCCAACTTACCTACATACATTATTGTTTGACTCTCACGCTAATTTAATTATTATAATATATAAATATCTAATCTAATCAAAATAATCAGTATCTATCACTTGAATATATTTTCTATACCGGATAGACGCAAATACCAGCCTCCGTGTAGTTAAAAAGACCAGACTCGGACCAATATTCGCCGACGGCCAACATCGCGGCGTGCAGTGGTGCATCGATTCTTATCGATTACACGCACATGTTATTGTATAGGTACCTATACTAAAATTGGGTATAGAGGTACTAAAAAGTAAAATCCTCATTCAAAAATTTGCATTGTTCTTCGGGCAAAATTTAACTTAATTCAGATACACTTTCGTATAATCGTTAACTTGAAGTTAACACGTTCATTTTAATGAGTTAAAAGTCGATCCGAAAAGAAAGTAACTTAATTTTTTAACTTATCTTAACTATCGTTAATGCCCAGCCTTGTGAAACATATATTATGCGCGTTTCGCTGGCATTTAGCCTGGCACGCGTGCGTCCGCATAATATATTATTATATTATAATATCTACGCGACGACCGACGGCCTTGTCGGGCACAACACGGGCGACAGCTGCTATCGTAGTGATATTTGGAACGAAAACGGTACCTACCGCGTCTAATGTATACGAGTGGAAAAAAAAAACGCGAATTATTTACACAGCTTTCGGCGCGGCGCGTGCCGTGCGGTATAATATACGCTCGCGCACACCTAACACACCATCGCACAGCGCCGCCGGACGGAAACGAAAATTTTTATGAAAATAATAATGAAAAAACGCGCGGTCGGCCGATAACGACCGATAACGGCGCGTGCATTCGTGGTGGTGGTAATTCCATAATTACATGCAATCGGCCGGTATTGGTCGAAAATAGTTAATAATATATAATAGTGGACTCGTAACCGTGGTCGAACCCGTTACCGCAGCTGGTTACCGACAACGGGCGGGGGGGGGGGGCAGTATTGAAAAGAAAAAAAAACACAAACACGGGGAATACAAGGGCACGGATACGGTGGAGGCACCGATGTAGGTGACCCCCGTAGTGGCGCGCACACGTGGAGGTAACTTTTGGGCCCGACGTGAGAACCGGGCGCAGGACCAACGGGCACATCATCGGATACGGCGACGGTGCGGTGGCGACGACCAACAGGTTACGGCGTTTCCGCCGGCGGACGGCACCTCCTGGGCGAGATACGCACACCTAACACGGCTGTTCGGGCGGAGTCGCGTGTGCGCGCGCGGACGTCGGCGACCGAAAATCAATATAGGCTCACTTGTCGTCGTCGTTTTTTTCCTCCTAATTCTTTTTACCGCCCACGACCGCGATTACATTTCGACTTGCCCGCACACGCTCGCAACACATACTTCCCTTTGTGCGTACATCCGTCAGTGTATGTGTGTGTGCAATTCGCGTATAATATAATATATTTATATACATATATACAATATATACAGAGACACACGTATCAGGTGTGTGTGTGTGTGTGTGTGTGTGTGTGTATGGTAAACTGTAAGTTTGTCACTTCCTGTGCGTGGGCGGCGAGAGTGAATTTATCGCGCGCGCGTCTACGCAGTCCGGGAGAATTGCGATTTCGCAACACCAGGTGGCGCCGCGTCCACCGGGCCCCGTCACGGTCGTCGCCGCCGCCGCCGTCGTCGTAGCGGACCGCCGCCGCGTGTATCGATCGGACTTTTGATCCTTTTTCGCTCTCGCCGCGTACGTGTGCGTGTACTTGTGTGTGTACGTGTTCGTGTATACGTGCGTGTTCCCGGACCGTCTTGTCGAACAACCGTCCGATGACGAACAACGCCTCCTGAACGGCGGGCACCGGATCGAAGTTTTGCAAAAGCGGAAGCGGTACACACCCCTCGCCGTTGTGCCGTTTGTGTAGTCGTCGAGTTTCGCGCAAGGTAAGCGAGAGGAGCACGTCCTTATAGGTACAATCACGATGTTCCATATTATACTATAAACGTTACTATTATCAACGATCCGTTATTATTACGTTACGTACGGTAGATAAACTATATTATACCTAGTATAACGGCGAAAAAAAAAATAAATAAAAATACATATACATAATATATTATATCATTTTTGCCCCCTCCCCCCCTCACCCATATCCCCCCCCCACCCGCCCCACAGTCGGTTGTGCAGCAAAGATGGCCGGCCAAGACGGTAAATGGCAGAAGGAAGGGTCCGACCAGAACTTCGATTACATGTTCAAGCTGCTCATCATCGGCAACAGCAGTGTCGGCAAAACGTCGTTTCTGTTCCGGTACGCGGACGACAGTTTCACGTCGGCGTTCGTGTCCACGGTCGGCATCGACTTCAAAGTGAAGACCGTGTTCAGGCACGACAAACGGGTGAAACTCCAGATATGGGTAAGTGTCGCGTAAATAATAAACGTCATTGCGTACTCTACTTGTGACCCCGACGGCACGTTTAACGTCCTCTTTGGGCCCTCCGCAGGACACGGCAGGACAGGAACGGTACAGGACCATCACGACGGCGTACTACCGGGGCGCCATGGGGTTCATACTCATGTACGACATCACCAACGAGGAGTCGTTCAACAGCGTGCAGGACTGGTAAGTCGAGACGAGCTTCGGCCAACGTCCACATTATATACGTAATAATAAAATATGCAAATAACCTGCGTGCGATTATCGCGGTGGCGGGGCCCAAATCGCGCGATCCGCTCATTACCGCGGAAAAACGTTTGACGTTTTGGTTATAATTTACGGAACGTGTTATACCGCGTCCGGGTGAGAAAATGCGATGATAGCTACACTACCGATGATTACAAATTCCTATAAATATTGGCCACCGAAAAACGTGTGCAGATCCACCACGGGCCCGCGCCACTGACGAACTATATCACCTGTATATATATATATATATATATAACTTTAAGTATATAATACCTATATGTTATTATGTGTATATACGTCTGTTTTCATTCAGGGTAACACAGATCAAGACGTACTCTTGGGATAACGCACAAGTGATACTGGTGGGCAACAAGTGCGACATGGAACACGAACGTGTGATATCGTACGAACGGGGCAAAACGCTGGCCGACGAGCTGAACATTGAATTCTTCGAGACGTCCGCCAAAGACAACCACAACGTCAAGGTCGGTGGTGTACATACCTAAAATGCCCCCGATATTTGGCTAAATACGTTAAAAAAACTACAAAAAACCCGTGAGAATTTATTGAGAAAATCTATAAGTTAAGAGGACGCCACGTGCCCGCTTTTTAACGGGTCCGATATAGGCGATTGGCCCGAACATTAACCGCATTTTAAGGATAATCGAAAATTAAACAATCCAGAAACGTTACATTTTTTTTTAGATAAATAGGTATTTTTTTTTTTTTTCATTTTTGAGTAATTTACACGTGGAGTCCACGGTAATACCGACGCTCGAATGACAAAAGACGAGCTAATATAGTGACCTTTTTCAACATTTTTAAGAGGAGCAAAAGAAAAGTTTTTATTTACTATTTCCAAATATCTGTAATTTTTTCAAGACGCTTTTTCAACTTCTATTCAAAGAGATATTTGTTTTTAAATGTTTGTATTTTTATAATCACGTACTTTTTAAAAGTTACATTTATTTTACACTTTGTATAGTTCGGTAAATTGTGCAGGACCAATATCGTCACTTATTTTCCATATAATATTTATTTATTCTGTGTAAATTGTTACTTTTCTACTTGAAAATTTTTTACACGAATGTGATTATTTAACTATTGGATGTAAGTACGTTTTCTCTACTCTTATATATATATATATATATGATGTCACTTAGGCATTACAACTATCGATATTATCTTTATTAATTATTACAGTTTTTAAACAATATAAAAAATCAGAATAAAAATAAAAGCTATCAGAATAAATTATTGTAAATATCGGTACCAAATTAAAGAAAATAACTTTTTCAAACTTTTATCAGTCTTTTTTGTGTAATAATGATAAAAAATCCAGTATTAGGTAAGTTACTTTTAAAAAGTAACTAAGTTACGTTACTAGTTAAAAAATTAAAAGGTAACTAGATTACTTTTTCGTTACCTAAATACAAAAGTAACAGCGATACATTAATTTTTTATTTCAAAAGTAACTAGTTATACAATGACGTTACTTTCAACATTTTTAAATAAGTAAAAATGAAAATAATAAAATAAAATGTCAAAAATATTTTTTTCTGATAAACGCCAGTCGAATATTATAAAATTCAATATCATGTCATCTCCAACTTATTACATAAAATCATACAATCGTTAAAATATTTACTTCCGTAGATATAATGGGTCATGCGCAATTTTAGACGAATTTATTAAAATTAATTTTATTTTTATTTGTGAATATTTAACACGTTATTTTACAAAGTTACTTACAAATAACTACCGTAGTTATTTTTACTTTATTACAAAAATTAAATAACAATGTTACTATAACGTCACTCGAAAAAGTAATTACATATTTTTATAATTATCATATCATATAATTATCACATATTCACATTATTACATCCATTACATTATTACCCAACACTGTATGAATCAGCAACAGACAACCAATGATCCCTAAAAACATATAAAATTTTAAGATTTAAACAAAACATAGTATATTTTAAAAGATTTTTATTGATACGAACTTTTTCCAATTTTTCGATATTTCCTTTTAAGACAACTTTTTGTGGAAATTATTATTATTAGTAGAAGAACATTTTATAATACAGTAAATGTTATATTATTATATAATCTTACCCTTTTATATATATTTATATATATTTTTTTTTTATTTATCACGTTACTCTTGCTTGACTTTTGATTTCCTCAAAAATCTACCTCTTTATCAGAACTAAGTGATTTTACCGAAGGTCATGTAGTTATAGAAGGTTGAGTAATCGAAATGTCATGTGAGCGAGTGTAAATATTTTAATTAAAAAGTATAATGTCAATTTTTATCGATATTTATTATCGATTTTTTTTGATATCTAGATACGTATTTTTAAGTATTTGAAAAATGTTTACTTGTGTAGACTCACACTAAAATTATCACATTATAAATATAGTTTTCGATCAAAATACCATTCGATCACTTGAAATTTTGAACATATATTTTCCAATTAAACACATGACATTATAATCATTTAACCTTCGTTCACATAAAGCTCCACCAGATCACTCCCCCTTCCCCTTTTATCGATCAACATACTTCTTACAGTAGGTACCAATCAAGATATTTTTATATACTTTTCGAATATTTCATGCAATATAAAATGTCAAAACATCTTTTTTCAGTGAAATATTTTCTTTTTCATGTCATATTATTATACAGTAAAATATAGAAAATGATGTTGTTTCTTTTATTATTTTCCACGTTGTTCATAAAACTAAATTTTTTCTAAATTTAACAGTACATTCGTATACTCTTTTAATCCAATATTGACATTTATAAGTAAATAATTAACCAATAATTAAATATGTTTAGAAAATGATTCCCGCTGTCCGTTTCAACCCGAAATGTACAAACAAACTGAATTTTTCAGTAAAACAACTTTATTCAAATCATTTCATGTGACAACAACTAACAATAATTATTAAAAAAAATAAATATTATAAACCAGATAATATAGTTATATTATTATATGTTTATCACAATATAATAAAAATTTCATCAATTTGAGTATCGATAAAGTCGATATATGAACTTAGTGTTCTTCGATTTGTTTATCTCCTTCGAGTTATTACTATTATTTTCGTGTACATCAACTAAATTTTTTAAATTAATATGATTTTGAAGGTTGTAGTTAAAGATTTGACTATTTGGTAATTTTAAATGTCATCGAAGTTATGTGAACAAAAATAGATTGATCGAAAAAAAAGTGATAAAAATGTCATATATGATATTAATATTAATGTAATTTTAAACGAAATCGACATACAGGAAATTAAATTGATATCTAGAACTATATTCAAAACAATTGCGCTCATTATTATCGTTGTTGAAAAAAGGTTGCGAATTCATCTAAAAATATTTTTAATAACGTTCCAACTCAAATATATATTATTTTAATTTTAATTGATAAATGATGAAACATTTAATTAATATGAAAAATTCCATTAAATCGCGTGTTCTTCGAACGACATGGTTTTCCGAACCAGATCATACTCATTACCCGTTCTCGCTGTCTTTGACGAATAATTGTTCGAGTGGTCAACGTGTCGAAAGTATACTCGAAGAATAAAAGGAGTAACATTTCATTTACTGGTTTTTTAAAGGAAAATTAAAAAATAACAATACTGGTATTATTAACAAATGGATCAATTTAATATTTATTCAGCTGGTTCGATTACATGGGGTCGATTGGAAAATTAAACATTTATGGCATTAGGTACACAATATACACGTGTTTGTTTCCTGCAGGATTTCGAGACAACAACATGGTATACCTATACATATTATATATTATTTAATGTGATGTATCCCTTCGCATCTATACGGGATTTAAACGACGTAGGTATATGCTTTAATGAGAAGATGGCGTCATAATTGAGGGTGTCCCTTAAAGCTTAATTAATCGTATCCTGAACCGTATAGTCCACCAAACCGCTGCTTTTCGACTGAAAATTTCCTTTCTGACAGTCGATTTTCGGGGGATATTATTTTACGCCCATCGGTCACACTGTGACAACTATATATATATATTATATATAATATATTATATTTATGTGTATATATATATATATATATATATGTATATATTATATATAATATATTATATTTATGTATATATATATATATATGTATATATTATATTTATTTATATATATATATATATATATATATATATAATACACAGCCAGTGTCATGACGAGGATCAAACGTGTGTCAATATTTGACGAAGGTTTTCCTTTTATTTTTATGATAAATTAGTTTTAAAATCCGAACGAGTAAAATATAAAATTGTCGCATCTATATGTTAAAAGTATAATAAACCTTTATCCTGCCCGACTACTGCAGGAAAAAGCTACAGTAACTGAAGTAAATCTCAAATTGTTGGGAAAATTATATAACTTGTACACTTTTTTGCTTTTTTTTCAATTGTAAATAAAAGTATTTCGAATATATTTCAAACATATTTCGTGAAATTATAAACGTGAATAATTACTACTTGTACTGTAAATGTTATATTAATTTAAATTTAAATATTCATCGTTATGCCTTTCGGAAAAAAAAAAAAACATTTATTTTTCTCTTTGGTAGCCAAAAAAAAAACCTAGCCTGCATTAAACGAACAAGAACCACACCATATATTACACTGGACGACCAATATATCATTATCGTTAAATATTTGAATACTGGCCGTCAAAAATCATCCAGTGACCCGTAAAATTCAAGCTTTGGAAAACAATTTTGCAACGTTGACAGAACCATCTGTCATATATTTTTTGTTACTGCGTATATTGAACATGGATATTTGAGTTAACGTATAAACGACCAAATATATATTTTCAAAGTATACACAATTATTCGAACAAATTTAAAACATATAGAAGGTTATCTTATAAAATACGATGTCGAGCGTCAATTGTTTTAAATTAGAAATTGGAACCTAATTAAAAAGTAGAACCAATTTTTAAATAGGTTATTAAACTAAAATTGAAGTACTTGGACAAAAACAGAAAATTGTTATTATTCGTAAAACTTCTGAAGGGACCCTTATTGACCCTTTAAGAGGGTGTAATAGTAGGACAATAAACCTACAAAAATATGTCAAAATTATTCCAATAATACGATTTGCCAAGTCATTTTAGAATAAAAATAACTATTTTCAAATTGTAGATGAGAAGTGTATACCGAAATGTAAGAAGTCCAAATTTTGATTATTTTTGATAATTTATTGCAAAAAATAAAAATATCAGAAATGGGGCTTCTTAAGTCCCACTGTACACTTCTATATAATTTTGATGATAAGTACTTTTACTCTTAAGTTACTTGGTAAGCCGTATTATTAGAACAAATTGTACGTGTTTTTCCATAAAAATCAATTAAATTTTATCGCCGTGTGTTTTCCAGTAATTAATTGCAACTTTCAATAAACATTTCATATACTATATTAATCCATAAAATTCAGCGCGTCGTAGATAAACCGGCTGTGAGTGAAACTCAAAAAGTTCAATTTTTACTATTGCGTCCTTTTAATGTTGTACATTAACTCTTGATAAATAATATAAGTTAATATTTAATGACGTTTTTGTACATAATCAATAGGCTATTCTAACTGAAACCCATAAATATTATTTTTATAGAATTGGAAAAAATGAACTGAAAAAACTTTACTGTTCTAACCTCTGTTTTAAACACATTGTACTAAACGGCGGACAATTTTATTGTCTATTGTTATCGCTGTACGGAAAACAGACTTTTGTAAAAAGTTTCTTTAATATGTATATTATATTACCAGAAGCTTTTAATTTTAATTTTTATAAGTTATACGCATTCCACACACAACTTAATATGTATATAAACTTTTAAATTTCATTATGTTAACTAACGCACTTATCACGAACGCCTCCAACTTAATGTTTGGGAACTTTTGTTTCTCACTCACTGGTGTATATAAATTGCATGAGATTCAATCATTTTCTTCGACAAATAATTCGGTTCAACATTATTTTGATTAACAAAAACTTTTCTAACTTGTTAAAAAATCAAAGTAAAAATAATAAATTAATATTTTTTAACTGGTTCATTATCAACTTAACTATAAATTTAAATTGCATTGTATTACCTGAATATTTTACGGTTCATTTTCATTATCATCCAATTAAACTAAATGCACATTAAGAAAGAACGATATGCATGAATATATTATAAACATATTTTCATCAAGATTAAAAATTAAATAATTTTAATTATTTATAAATGTGTGCCTACTTGTAATGTGAACAAATTTATCAGACTTTTACCTTTGTGAAGAATTCTAAAGATTCGAATTCGAATTTTTCTGTTAAATAAAATTATAAAAATAACAGAGTTAAGTAAATACTTTTTTCAACTATTATCTTTTATCTGAAAATTTTCAAATCATTTCATGAACTTTTTAGCACATTTTTGATTTATATTACGAGTTTTAGTTTTCTCATAGGTTATATTAGACGTACGCATATAAGTATATTAATGCAAATGATGATGACCTAGATATGAGATATAAATTAATATAATATATTTTTGGATCCATTTTGTAAAAACCATAAGAAAAAAAATTCAATGCCAATTACAGAAGAACTATAAAATATATAAACTATCATTATCTAAAATTCAATGTAAAGTACCTATAAAATACATTAATTGTTATTTTATAAAACAGATTATTCATTAAAATATTAAAAATAAACTAATTAAAGAAATACTGGAAATTATATTTTCAAAAAATAATATCCTATATTACCATGAATATTTTATTAATAGAGTGATATTAAAGTAATGTTTATAATTTTTCTGCTGATTATTTAAAATATTGTTTTTATACTTTCAATAATTTAACATATTCTACTCATTACTTGTTCTACCATTCATTATGTAGTAGATATTTTACAGGCAGAACAAATAATTATTAAACAATGATTCAATAAAAGTACTTAAGAAGATCATTAATTTTTTTTATTTAATTATTAATAATTCAAATTTATTTTATGTAATAATAATTAAGGTTTCAAGGTAGTATAATAAAGGTTTTTTAGACACCTAATCATATAGATTTTTGCTCAAATATATTTGCTTTACTTAGTTTACTTTTGATGGGATGTCTTAAAAATATGGCGCAACATATCTCCTTCGCTCTTTAAAAATCAAAGGGCTATTAACACTTATACTTAATTCTATTCAGCTATGGGTGTCAGTTGGCTGAATAGTACACTAACCGACATTTGGGACCAAATAGGGTCGTAGGATTGGTATAAATGAACTTTTCTAATTTAGTTTTAACGGGTCTTAGAAACATCAATGACCTGCATTCAAACCAACTCTAATACAATCCAACGACAAAGATAGAGTTTCATAACAACAAACATCGAAATACAAATACTAAATTTAAATATACGTATACACGTGAACGACTCTGAGTTTTAGTGGTAATTAATTAGTCCACTGGCTAATACAAATCTTAGAGTGTTTAACAAATAAATTTAAATTTAAGTAAAGAATTAACATAAACAAAATTAAATATTTTGACACGAATTATATCCAAACGATTTGACTCGACTCGAATGTTTGTAGGATGGTTATACTTAAGATCGGAACCTGATTCAGAAAATCGAATTTAATACCTGTTATTTATCACTAAAATTTAAGGAACGGGAAACTAAAATTTTAATTGTAATTTTAAGAATCTCTAAAGCAATTCGAATTCTCATGGACTATTTAATATTATAATTTAACCCTATGTTAGTATATAATGAATTTTTACATCTAATTTGAAAACCTTCTCTAAACAAAACTCAAACCAGAACCCTTAACTCGACATTTTTAACCTTGAAAATATAATTTTTTAAAACCGGAACCACATTACTTTTAAATCCCAAACTCTAGTTTAGACTTGATTAATTATAATAGAATAATAATAGAATAAAAAAATAATAATTGTATGTATTCTAAAACAGAACATAGAGAAAAATAGATCTTGTAAATCATACTTGTGCACTAGGAGTATTTGACTTTAATTTTGTTTTTTTTTTTAAAAAGGTTTTGGAAATTTGTCATACAGAACAAGCAATAAATCAGAGTTTGACTAAAACATTTAAGTAGACTTTACTTTCAAAAACGTGCCATGCCCATGTTCATTATGAAGACATACGAGTAATCTCTTATAGGATTAAAAAGTCCACGAATTACAGTATTACATTTATAGTAAAATTATATTTTGATTCACGGCAGGACATTTGAATTCACTGGGGATTTTTTTGTATCCACGAATCAAAATATCAGCTTACGGAATTGATACAATATAAGTGAACTTTAGATCATAAATTAGTAAAAAGATACAACATATATACGCCACACCCAATGAAGTAGAAAGCAACTCACTTTTTATAATTTTTCCATTTTTCCTAATGTATATTTTTCTCTATCTCTCACAAAAACGGCTGTAAATCTATTTAGTTACATCTATTTTTTACTTGATTTAGTTTGAAATATACACATTATGATATTTTATAAAATTAAGTGTTTGATATTAGAAATATTATCATAGTGTTACACTAAATGAACATCTAAATATGTTTACAGAATTGTTATAAATAAATTTATTAGAAGGCTAAAATCTACATTGGGGAGAGCTATACCTCCATATAACCCCATTTAGATTACCAATGGATGTACTTACTTTAATTTTTAAGTTTTACTAAGGGAATGACTTATGGTTCAATTCTAATTTTCTTTCCCCGGGAAAAATACTTAACACGAGTTACTGTTGTATGAAAGTAATTTTACCGGAAAAAATACGTATACCTTGAGTTACGTGCCTTATGGAAAAATAACTTTCATTGAGAAAACAATGCAACTTGAGTTATTGCTTTATAAAAAAAAAAAAAAAAAAAAAAAAAATAGTATTAACTCATAAAAATAATACTTACTGAATCTAGAGTAGATAAGGACTTTTAAAAAAATCATTTTTCCCGTACAAACTTCTAAGAATAAACACAATTTGAAACGACGGTTGAAAAAAAAAACTCAAGAGGATTCACGTTTGAAAGTTTGGTTTGTTCCCCCGGAATGTTGTAAAAATCAAATTTCTGTTCGTTGTACGTTACCTACGTTATTTCATAAAAAAATAATCGATTTTGGTTTTGTTTTCAGGCGGTATTCGAGCGACTCGTGGATATCATATGTGACAAGATGTCCGAGAGCTTGGACTCGGACCCGACACTGGTAGCCGGCGCCAAAGGGACCCGGCTCACCGAACAGCCACAGGGTCCGAACAATCCGAATTGCAACTGTTAGAATATAGTCCCCGTCCCCGGCCCCCTTTCGTGGATACCACCATCGAGAAACTTCATGCAACAGAAACCGTTACAGCAGTTTACCAACATCACAATACAATACAAAAAAAAAAAAAAAAATTATAATAATACAATTTTAAAAATCAATAACCGCGGAGAACGCAAATCATTAATATATCATATACAGGCTGGAAAGCGAGGAGTACTCGATGACATATTAAATATTATATTACCTGCACGATATAATATGATATAATACGTATTATTATATTATAGAGCTTTATATCTATTCTATAATCAATGTAATATATATTTATGTGTATCGTCTGCAGAAATCGTTTTAGACGAGAGACGCGTCCCGTTCCTTATTTTCGTTTTTATTTAATACGATAATAATTAATGCGAAATATGGCTTTTTACTATAACAATAAATTACACGGAATGGTATAACATTTAATATACCTATTACTAATTTAATAATAATAATATTATATTATAATAATTACTACGCCGGACAATAAAACGTTTTTTTTTTCATTTTTTTTTTTTTTTTTTCCGTAGTTAAATTTCGTTATAATAGCAATAGCTACCGTACGGTTTAACAACACAATGTTTGTAGCGTAAAAATGTTTAAAAATTAATTATGTATTTTTTTGTGTGTGTGTAAAAAAAAAAAAAAAAATCCACGTACATAAGACCGAGAATGTATATCAGTGTTAATCTCCAAGTCTTTATGTACGTGTGTGTTAAAACTTGTTGAAAAAAATAAAAATAAATAACGATGATAGAGGAAAAAAATAAAAAAATATCGCTAGTACATTCTGTGACAGATGTTGAGAGCAATATTTATAGGTCAGACGAAAAAATGAAATATATAATGAACAAAAAAAAAGTTCGACGACTTTCGAGACAAACCACTCATTTGGTACGTACCTACTCTCCGATGATAATAGGTACTTGCCATGGACTCGAAAGCGAGTATATATTTTCTTTTGTCGTCAAACTGCATAATTTGTAGGTATAAAATAGATGGATTATATATATATATATATATATATATATATATATATATATCGCTTGCCAATAGTAGAAAAATTAAGAATATACATATTATATATTACATAATCAACAAAATTATTTTAGGATAATATACTTTTCCTAAATGTTAGAAGTCTGTGAACGACGTGTCCATAATATAGAGCATTCCTTTTTAATGCAATTGTTTTTGATCAATTCTTTATAAGCTTTCGACCATGAAAATTTCAAAAATTTCGTTTTTTTTTCAAAACGTCCACTAGCAGAATTTTTGAAATTCCTACTGTTTGCAAAATCGACGAGTTCTCTGACAACATTTAAAAATAAAATTGACCTAATATCAGCTCTTGATATTGTTTCGTCCTTGAAAAACACGAAAAATCAATGAGATTCCGATATACGGTTTAAGTGTGCCTCGTCGAACACGAAACTTTTTTTTTTTTACCACTTAGTAGTTAAATGTATTATAACATATATTGTTAATATTAATGATTATTATAATATTGTATACCACTATCGTCGTTATCATATGTTTAGGTGGGCCTATATAATATAAATGTTACATAATATTATGACAAACACTCTGTATAATATACTGACGCAGGCTATTCTGTATAATATTTCGCACTATACTCGGCGTGTAGGTATATAGTTTTTTACAATTACTAATACTACTCAGGGATTGGAATGTAGTTAAAAAAAACCCCCGGTTAGACTACAAATTAATTTCTAGAACCTACAATTTAATTATCTTATTTGAGAAATACCTATACTTAGTATTATCTAGTCTAAAGGAACGCTTATTGAACAGTTAAATTTAACCCTTAAATTACGGTTTTCTAGACGCGACTGTACTCATTTTAGAGCAATGCTTCGCGACTATCGCCAGCGATCGCAATGGCCAAGAATTTATTTTCCGGCGAAAAGGACGAAATTTTAATTGAAAAAATTAGTAAATATTGTATGCTATATTGTAGTTCACACAAAGAGCATACAAATATCATACTTGAAGACGATTTTTCGATTTTTCGTCCGGTTTTTTACTCCACAAATATGCTTTGAAAGTTAAATCTTCCGTTATCAACGACAAAATATAATTAAATTGCACACGGTTCGACCGAAAAAAATCACGAAATCGTGTTTTCATTTTGTGTTAAGTTTTTATTCATAAGTATTAGAGTATTTAGATTCTTGCTCCTCCGTAGCTTTAAATAAAATATCGGAACGTGGTTTTCTTTTTTCCGAGGTCAATATACCTCGGAATCGACTTCTCCTCCTTCTTTCCCCGTATAATTTAATACCTAATTCAATTATTATTACCTAATTATTCATTTTTCCATAGTGAAAAAAAAAAAATGTTCACTTGTGCGCTGATGAACTTTTGGAATCGTTATTAAATGATACGCGTATTAATAGTGATGTGTGATCATTTATATTGAATTATTGTAAGATGAAAATAAAGTCGCGGTGTTGATATATATAGACGCGTTTAGGAAAACGAAATATTAATGTATAACAAAATAAGTTTAGAATACCCGTAGCTGGTATTTGAAAACCCGTTTTACCCGAAACGAGAACTGAAACCTTATACAATATTATTTTTACAGGACCGGAACCGAAAATAATTGAAAGTTTCAATCCCCACTATTAAACTGCAATATTTTAATATACTATATAGCTATTACTACCACGGGCACTCGCATTAAACGTCTGAGGAGGGGCAAACATTAATTTCTCAAAATTTAAACAACAAATTTATATTTTGACAACTGTTTATTTCGTAAAATATTTTAAGAGAATAAAAGTACACTTTAATTTATTTATCGGGGAGCTAGTCCCTTTTTGTTTTCATCCCTCCCCACTATACGAGAGTGACAGCCATTATAACTATACTAACTACTACCTCCTGTATACTACTAAAATTACTACCTATACTAGTACTGAAATTATACTTTACACATAATAATAATAATAATAATAATCAAACAAAATAGATAATAATATAATTTTCTAGTCAAATGATTATAAAATTATGTATTGTTATATGCGCACTACAGTAACGTATATATTATGTAGTGGAGATAGTACGTATATATGTATACTTATATTTATTAACAGTATAATATTATATTATATATATATGCATAATGTATACTATGATATATCATTAAATATAGTAATCGATTGTTCGTTTGGTCTTGATGTTTGAAATACAATTTAACCCGTGAAAAAATTTTAAAAATGTTTTTTTGAAAACAAAAAAAAAAAAAAATTACCTAAATAAAAGTACTTATGCCGTTTTGCATATTACGCGCTATATTATACAAATTTCGCGTGTATATATGTATGTGTATATATACATATTTATATAGTGTAATTTCATTTTATTTTTGACTACGATAAATTATTATTA
Source organism: Pemphigus obesinymphae (assembly GCA_025469235.1). Taxonomy (NCBI): domain Eukaryota; kingdom Metazoa; phylum Arthropoda; class Insecta; order Hemiptera; family Aphididae; genus Pemphigus; species Pemphigus obesinymphae. The sequence continues at coordinate 332 of JAIPRL010001405.1, read as the reverse complement.
TTATTATTATTGTTATTAATTATTTTAATCATTACTATAATTATTATTTACTATTATTCTAATATTACTGTCATTATTACCTATTATTATTATTATTATTATTATTATTATTATTATTATTATTGTTATTTATTTTTATTATTATCGACATTTTTATTTATTAATTGTGTTTTTAATATTGATATATACTGTTATTATAAATTATTCTTTTTATTATAATTATTATTATTATTATTATTATTATTTTTACAAATTGATTAATATATATATATATATAGGTGATCATTATTTCGTGTATAGATAAATTGAAATAAAAACTATCAAACCTAAAT